>JAAGAY010011053.1:31869-96373 GCA_011801015.1 Ardeotis arabs | reverse complement strand
TTTTTTTTTTTTTTTTTTTTTTTTTTTTTTTTTTTTTTTTTTTTTTTTTTTTTTTTTTTTTTTTTTTACTAAAGACTATTCAGTAAGATTTTTTAAGTTGTGACTCAGAATCCTAAGCAACTTTAACTTACTGAGTCAAGACCTGAAATATCTGGCTTTCAGTATTACACACACTAATCTGATCTAAAAAATGCAAAAGTTGGTAAGCTTCTCGTAGGAAAAAAAAACAATAAATCAGTCTAACAGTATTTTTTCCATTACAAACCAATCTAATCTAAGTGAGGTGGCTTGAGAGTAGATGATTAAGATTATAAAAAATTACTATAAAAGGCTTGGCTGTTCATTCAAGACTTTCTGATGTTTGGGATTACTAATGGGAATTTGTGTCAGTAAATTATTTCCCATGGTTGTGGTTAGGAATCTTTTCCTTAGCTGTGGATGTTGTTAGGAGGTCAGTAACAGTTCATGTTTGTGTTATTTCTTGACATATCCCCACTACATGTACATTAGCACATATAGACTGGTACGCTGACTTGCCTGCCAGCAATGGCTGGAATCCCAAGTCTGCTTGCTACCCAAATGAGTTAGAACTTGCCTTTAAGTTAGAGAGGCTTTGGCATTCAACAGCTAGTTCAACAAGGATTTTAAGAAAACAGTTTTAATGGTTTCAACAGGTATGTGATGCATATTCAACTGGATTTTTTTTGCTAAGAGCTAGAGAGCACTTTTTGTTTGTGGTTTTATTTTTCAGTTTGACACTACAGCTACAGCAGTTATTATGACTCGTTGGAGTACAAGGGAAAAGTATATACAGATGTTAAATGGTGCTGATATAATAGAGAGCAGGTAACTTTTTTAATAAGACTATATAGATGGTAGCAGTGTTTCATAGTTTCTACAGAGTGTGTTTTTTCACGTGGGTTTTGGGGTGCTTTTTTGGTCTATTTAGAAGAAATTTAAGAAGCATTTAAGGAAAACCGAATCAAGCTGTTCAGAAGTTAACAACCTCTCTTTTATCAGCTAAAAACATCTTCAGAACATCTTAAACTTAGCAAAAAAAAAGTAGTTACAGATTCCTGCTGGAAAACTGAAGAAACTGGAATAGTACATATTGCAAAGACAAAAAGCAAGAATTTAACCCAGATCATGTCTCTGAATTTTGAGATTATAGAGTCTGGAAAATAGCAGACTACAGAATTCACTTGATGTGAACAGAATATCAAAAGAAATATGTAGGAAAGTTAAGACATTAAAGGGTAAATCAGGAAATTTTACTCTTGTAATTTTGTTAAGGTTTAATTTTTTGAATATATTCAAAATATTAACACTGTGTTGTAACTTTTAAATGTGGGTAGCTTGTTTTCTAAATAATTGTGAAACTTCACAGTTGACAGAGTTTGTTTTTATTTTTGCTTGCTGGACATTAAGCCATAAGAAACAAATTACATTGTTGATTATTTACAAATTCTTTACTTTTTTTCTATTTATTTCACTGATTAAAGTGAACAGTTGACAGTGAGAAAAAAAACCAAACAGAAAATTTTTGTAGTTTGGAGGGAGGGATTTGTTTTGTTTTTTTTCTCCAAAAAATAGTTTTAGCACTTTTTTTACTACTCTTTGGTAAATGTACTTACTTTTTTTTTTCTTTTTTTTTGCTAGCTTGCACAGGCATCTTGTGGAGCACTTAAATGCAGAAATAGTGCTACATACTGTCACAGATGTAACTGTAGCTTTGGAATGGATACGATCAACATTCTTGTACATTAGAGCCTTAAAAAATCCAACTCATTATGGTTTGTTGGCGTGTTTTTTTTTTTAATTTATCTAAATTATGATACTAGGATGTGTTAGATCTGTATTATTTGTTTCTTTCATTTTCTTATGGACTATTATTTCATAAGGGGTTGAAAAAAATGTGTAATATGGCCTGTAACATTTTTAGGAAGAACACTTTTAGTTGCTTTAATAGAAGTAATAGGAGTTTCAGCATGGTATAACATTTAAAAACTATGAAGAAGCCATTTGCAGCTTCATAATGATCTGTTTCATTTGATCTTAATACACTGGACCATGTAGTAATGCAGTATCAAGTCATAATATACTTTTCACTGCTAGATATGTAATCTGCTAAGGAAAAAAAAGTCTAATATTTCATAATTTTTCTAAACCAAAATTTCAGTAACGTTAATGCTGGTGTCTTCAGTTTGTCTTAGTTTGTCTTGTCCAGAACAGCCTCTCAGTCCCCAGCTGTGACCGTGTCCTGACCATGTTCCTGGCTGGTTGCTCTATACCTGATTATGAAGTTATTGGGCACTTTCTGGAGACAAATTTTTAAGGATTTATAGATAAGATTGGAACATAGTACATCTAGTACTTGAATGGATATTACAATTTAGGTGGCTTCCTGTATTCTAAAATAGGAAAACTCTAGATGTGAAGTTGCTCACTGACATTTCTGCAACTTTTAGGACTCTGATATTTTACATATGGGAATATCTGCAGCTTTTACCTTTGCACATCTGTTCTAACAGCCCCTTACTGATACTTAGGTACTTACACTATGTAAGGCTTTTGACTTGTTCCCAGTATAATAAATATTTACAAATTTTTCACTTTGGAGTATTTGTCTGGCTCCCAAAAATTAGCAAATCTGTTTTGATGGGTAATGATATTGAGGAGAAAGTATATAATTGCATTAGGTTAAAAAGCCTTTTGTCTTTTCATTAAGGTTTTTCATCTGGATTGGATAAAATTGGAATTGAAGCAAAATTACAAGGTAAGTGGCTTTTAAGCTTTTATTTTCATTAAAATGTTATCTTTTAGGGCAAGTTCATCCATGTTTATTATAGATCTCCCTTAATTTCAATAGATCCATTCACAGAACAAATGTAATTTACTAGGTTGTGCTATTGATTTGATTTAATTATTAATACTTTTGAAACACTATCAGTACATTTTGACTAGTGGAAAAGTTTTTCTTGGATAGAGGGAAAAAATGAAATGCCTTTACCTACCTCATCTCCATATAAATACTCAGAAATATGGAGCAGAGCACTTTAATTTTGATTGCTTGTCATTCTTCCTAGTTTTCCTTTGAGTGATCTAATTTGCTTTCTTTAATTTCTATTACTATACTTTCAACAAAGTCCTTTTCAGAAAATGCCATCTTCCCTGCATCATAAATTTAACCTTGAAAACAAAGGATGTAAAATGTAAACATCTTCACCTTGTTCAGAAACAGTTTAAAATTGCATTATTATGGCATGTTAGGCAGCAATAATGAAGAGCAGGTGGAGAGAGAGAATACATTTCTTTATTATGGACATTTTTGCACTGGTCATTCAGAAATGCATAAATAATGTTAAAAAGGAATTTTAGAGAACTCCAGAATGTGGCAGATCTTGTCCAGTGATGGACTCGGTGTATTGGAAGATAGGAGCAAATCTTAAATTCTGTACTTCTGTCCAGGTAAGTCACTGTACTAATACGCAGTTTTGCTATTCAGCCATCTGGACTGGTATGATTGGAGAATTCCATTCTCTGACCGTTATGTTGCATTGGAGATGTACATTCTAGTGTATTGTTTTTTTATTACCTGGACTTTGTCCCTTACAGATTGAATTACTTATTTTGCTTAGGGGCATTAAGGGAAGATTTGCAGTCCTTCGAAGATTTCTGTGCATTAAGCATTTCATACAAGATCAGTTATATCTCAGATGTATGGATTAAGTAGACCCTCTTAAGAATTATTTTGCTATTTTAATTCCAAATTTAATTTTAAAATTTGCATATGAATATCAAATGCATAATACAATAGCAAAGAAGTAAGAGAATGCAAATACATAATTAAGAAATTGCAATTGGTCTTCAAATGAGCTGTAATGTGATACTTTTCTCACAGAAAAAAAAAATCAGCAGCACCATGTTTTTCCTGTAGTACTGTAAAAATTACTGGAAGACTACTTTTAAGACGCTTTTTTTTGCTAAGACTTTAATAAAACCCAATTTTTTTTATTTTTTTTTTTTATTTTAAATACTGCCTTTTAGTTATTTACAATTCCATCAGAAAGCACACAACTGACTAAACAGTTTGGGAATCAGTGCCTCTCATCTTTAAATATACAACTATCTATTTATTTATTTTAATGTAAGTTTTCTAGTAGCTCCAAAATAAGTGTATTAATAAAAGACTACTTACTAAGATTGTAAATGGAGTTCTGCAAATCTAAAAATGCAATTTTCTCTCTTCAGTGAAAGTCCTCATGTCCATGATAATTCTGTATATTTGTATACTAGACCACTTAGAGCTTAAATGTCTGGAGTGGGGCTTGGTACTTGAAAACATAGACTGGTAATATGCCCTGAAATTTGTAGAGCCAATACTTGGACTCCACTTACATATTTATTAAATTCTTCACAATTGCATAAAAAAAAAAAATTGTGATTCATGTTGGGTTTGGTGGAACTATGCTGTGGCTGTTTATTGTGGAAGGGTTTCAAGGACCCATCTCCAGGAATACACTTAGCATATGCAATACTGCTTCAGGTCTCCAAATATGAGACACACTGTGACTTGCAGATAGGGAAAAAAGGAGTACTTAAGTAAGACAAGTTATCTAGTTCACATGCTCTTTCAGTTGTTTTCTACCTTTTCCTGTAGTTTAGATCAGGGCATTTCTGTTACTACCTAAATGAGCCTTTATGGGAGAAGGCATGGTTTGAAATTACCACTACAGATAGTGCTAGGGTAGAAGACTTCACTTACAAATGCTTTTTAGGTGTGGATTATATTTCCTTGAAGTGTTCTGATCCTAAATACAACCTCTTTTTAAAGCTCATATAGAAAAAAACTAGCTACTTTTCCCTCCACACATGAAATATTGTTTAGTAATGTAGACAGTTATGTTTTCATACGTTACATGTGCAAAGTGAATGATTTCTTGTTGCTCTGGGAACCATTAACTTTAAGTGCTTTCCCAACTTTTAAAAATTGTGAATGAACAGTGTATTAATGTAATTTTTGCCTTTTAATTAGCTTGGTTTTGAAATAGAGAAAAACAAAAACACTTAAGTCAGTCAGCTGCATGAAGATGATCACATAGGTTTAGTGAAGTAAATACAAGTTTCTGATGAAGGATTTATAAATACCTGTGGATATTTGAAATTTCAGACATTTAAGTGTTAACTCTGTAGCTGAAATTTTTGGTGTAAATACTGCAGGCTCTCCAGTCTGTCATTCAGAATTGCATATGGCAGCCTACATTCTGTGCACCTACTTTCTTTTACTTTGCTACTTTTGCTTTACTGAAAAAGAGTTGAATTATCCTGCATCAAACATCTTTGAGTTAGCTTTCCCCAGGCAGAAGTTAACCACTAACTGTAGTAGAAGCAGGATCATATTCTAAAACCTTTATTTGAATTCAGTGGAATTACTTGGGTATACATTAATTGCAATTTGATGATGATGTTTCTGGTTTGTACATAGATTAAGTTTTTCGGCATGTACTAAAAAACCATATTTTCAAATTGTTGACAGAACTGTGTTTGAAGAACTTAAATGACTTATCATCTTTTGATTTGATCAGGATGGATAAGGATAATAATTTCAAACCAACAGGTAACACTTTTTTTCAGAAGTGATGTCGAGATAGTAGTGAACGACAAAGGCTCACAACTGTTCTTGTGTCCACTTAATAGGAGTACACAAATGTAGTAGAGAGTAGAATCTGAGAGATTGTTTGGCTAGAATATATGAGCAAGTTTCTTTAACGAATCATGGGAGTTCATTGCCTTAATGTTGCTCCATTAATAGATCTTCTCTTGTTGCTGGAAATTTTGTTGCAGATTAGGAGAAAATTACACAACATTGTCATGGGATAATTGGATGTGACACGGTGCCATGAAGGACAGGTTTTATCAATACCTGTTCTCTACAATTCTCTGCTAGAGGTGGTTGGCTTCTGAGCAAACACAGTTCACAATCTAGTATATTAGTGTGAATTCATCTTCATTAAAGAGAACTGTAACTGGCATGTGTTTGTTTCTGCTACTCTGTGATGGGGTCAGTAATATCCATCAGACAGCTGGGGGCAATAACATACTGAGTCACTGGTAGTAGATCTCACAGAGCCCTGTAATAAGAAAATCAATTCAATTCATGTCTTAAAAAAAAAAAATGCTAAAAAAATACTTGACATATTTTTTAAGATATATTCTTCTTTTACAGAGACTGGAAGATTAATGGCATGGTATTACATTGCATTCGATACAGTGAAACAATTTTTCACAATTAAGGGAACAGAGACTTTAAATGAATTGGTAATTTAACTTTTTAAAGAAAATTTACATATGTTCAATTAATTTTAAACAGAATCAAAGATAAGCAAAAGTTTTTATTTCTTTTAAAGAGCTCAGGCTTTGTTTATACTAAGTATAAAGTTTTAGAAAATACGTCTAAATATATTCCATACGGAGTATTTTTTGAGGCTTTGTACTCAGATCTTTTGATTTTCAACTCTTTCTCCCCTCACTAACCTTGCTTATGAAGACATAAAGTTGCTGAAGCTGTTCTGTTTATGTGTTAAACACTATCTTTTTCATTTAGTTGTTATTTTTTATTACAAAAACCCACTGCGTGGAGAGCAGACTTTACTTTTGAAGGAATGTTACTGTCTGTTTTAAGTAATTTTCCTCTGTCAGATAAGAGGTTGTTACTGCTAGTGTTAAGTCACAAAAGACATTTTGTTTTCAAGCAAATACTATGGTAGAACAGATTGGCCATGAAAAAATTGAATGCCTGTTCTCCGTATGCCTATCTTGTTGCTAAAGTATGAAGAAAGTAAAGTGAAATACATAACAGATAGCAAAAACTATTTATATTTGCTTTGTATGTCATAAATTGTTAGCAGTGTGGTTGATTTTTTGATAATTTCAAGTGGAATAGTAATCTAAAAACTGAAAGAAAAATCTTCCACTTTTGTCATATAATGGCATTTACAGGAAGATTAGACAAACCTGCTTCACTGTCTTTTCATGGTCATAGTGTTGAGACAATAAATTTTTTTTAAAAGCATTTGTTTTGTTGGGTTTTTTTTAAGTTGGAAGAAGTGGTAGAAAAAATGACAAAGAGAAACAATTAATAAAAAGTTAAATTGTTACAGATTACAATGATCTCCAACTGTACAGAATTTCTGGATGTCAAATTAAGAACAAATGAAAAGAAAATACTGAACACTTTGAATAAAGACAAGGACAAAATAACTATCAGGTATAAAAATTAAATACATTGAAAAAGGAAAGTATTTTTTTAACAATAAATAAAATTAATAGCAGAAAATATGTATATTTTCATGCATAGATTTCCAATGGAGGGGAAAATAAAAACAAGAGAAATGAAAATAAACTGGTAAATATTATATTGTTTTATTACTTTTTATTGAAAAGCTGTCATTTTATTGCTGTTGAAGTCCCTGTTAAAATTTGTATTGTTTTATAGAGGACCAGATCTTGCATTTCATTGTTTCTATTCTGAATTTTGTTTTGTTTTCCAGTAGAAACTTTTATGTTGTTATACTTTGCTTCCAGTATGGCTTATATACAATATTTTTTTCCCAGTCTTATTCAGGCTCAGCTAGGATGCATTCCTATTCAAGACTTTACTTTGACACAAGATACTGGCAGAATATTTAGAAATGGCTTAAGAGTTACTAGATGTATGGTAAAATTTAATCCTTTTTTAGTACATAATAATAAGAAACATTTTATTTTATTAATAGAAGTCAATCTTGTTTTTACAGGGTTATCTGACTTTCTGGTATCATGTAAGAACAACTTTTCTGCTTTACTAAACTCTTTGATTTTAGCAAAGTGTTTCAGGTGCAAACTTTGGGAAAATTCACTTCATGTGTCTAAACAATTGGAAAAAATTGGTAAGTATTAGTCAGAAATGATAATAAAGGTGTAACCTGGTGGATAATAAAATGTCATAATTAGCCTGCTAATTTCTGGAGTGTCTGCTTACGTAATTAAATGACTCCCCTAATTACTCATTTGCCACAATTGAGTACCACAGTTGTCAGAATAGTCTGTCATGATAAAAGTAATGTGTTTAGTAATTTTCTTCAGACTTAAAGTATTTCAGCGTTGTTTTTTCTTCTTTATGTTCATCTCGGTATCTTGAGCATATTCCACATTTGTGTGATTGCATGTGTCAGACTAGGCTATGCCTTCCTTTCCAAACAGCTGTCACTGTTGGTCCTGTTGCTCATATGCATGAGACACCTTTCAGTTGCATTGACATGGATAGGAATCATGAAAAAGAAATCAATTTACTGTGTGTTACGTTCTTATACACATGAGGATCACAAGTTTCTAATAATCTTCATATCACTGTATCCTGTTACTGGATGAACTTCTGGTTGGAAGTACGGACTTGTCATAATTATTTGAAAGGGAGTTCAGAAATTTTGGAGTCCTCTATTACAAAAAGTTAGTTACACTTCTTTGAGGTAATAGCATAGCTTCCTGCTTTAATTTCTGGTGTTACCATACTTTCATGCCATCAGAATTCACTGCAGTGTTCTCTGTATTTCTTCTTTAAAGACACATCTGCTCTGTACAGAACAGTATAGTACAGAGATCTGAAAACTGCAGAATAGCTAAGCCAGAAGATCCGTATGGCACAGTACATTACAGCTTTGCCAGCTCAGGTGCAAAAGCTGTATTGCTTCATTCATGTGGATTCAAAGCAAGGGACAGGGCTTATTAGCTTGTGCACAGCACAGTACAGTGTGGTGGGAACCCATTTCCACTACTTCTTGATCTATGCCAACGTGTGCATGGTCATCTGAGGAGTCTGCCTCATGTTCAGCATTTCTAGGGGGTTAGGATGAGTGGAATAAACATGGCACTTGCAGTGTAGACAAATCCTTTCCTATACACTATATTAAACAAATGAAGTCAGTTTTACTTTTTTAATAATAGAAGTACTATATATAGACATCTCTGTCCTGTTTTCCTTTTTTTTAATTGTATTTTTCCTATGCTGTCATTGCTCTTGCAGCATTGCTTACAAAGAATTGCTAACTTTCAAAGTTCCATTTGCACCATCTGCTGACAGTTCACTCTTTTTCCTGAATCAAATATTGAATTAATGCCTATATTATGAAGTCTGATTCTCGACCTCTCTCATGCAATGGCTGCTAAGCTTATTCTGTCTTTTTGAAGTTAAGTGAATTGTTTGAGCTCACAGAAATTTACTTGATACCATGTAACATATTCAGAAATCTGTAATTTTTAAACTCTTATCTCAGTATGTTATTTTTTTTAATCTTAAAAAGCCTTAGTAATCAGTATTTCCTTTATAAGAGTGACTGTTCTTTAACTGACATTTGGCTTTACTGAGATTGAGGATTCAGTTGAATTCTTACTGCGTTTCTGCAACTATCTACATTTTTTACTCTTATCCAATAATGATGCTCCCTCTTGTTGCTGTATGATATACTTGATTCTGTTTACTTGTTCTGACAGACAGGGTAATGATCAGTTGCCATCCAGGATTTTATCACCTTTACTACTTGTTCCATTTGATTTCCACCACAATTTTTTTTTCTTGCTCGGAATTAGACAAAGATAAAGAGAAAAAGTCTCATTTATATCTTGTATTTTCTTCACTGGTGGAAACTTTTCTGCCATTTTAGGAATTAGGACAGAAGAACTAGTCTTCAGCTTCACTTATGAAGAAACAAGGCAACAGCTCTATCTGAAGTAGCTGCAGAAGTAATAAGTGAGAGTCTTCAGAGCTTCTGCAAAGGAGAGGGGAGATGGAAGAAGATGCTTTCCCTAAGTCAGACCTGAAAGGTGTTCAAATATATGTAAAAGGAGCAATGGTCTTCTGTTTCTCTAAATCATTAAATTCTTGAGTTGAAATTAGTCTTTTCGTAGAAGATTACTGTAACATCTTCCAATAAGCAAGCTAAAAGAAACCTCTTGAGAGACTTCCCACTTAAAATTTTCAGATTTCTTTTACTGATTCTACAGAATTACATATGAAGAATCCACATACTCATTCCAAGTATTTTGTACTGTCTTTAATTTAAAATTACTGCAGTTATTGTAGTAGGCTGTAGTTCCAGGTAAGGGGAATGTCTTTTCATATGCTATCATGACTCTGAATCTCACTGGAAGTTTGAAAGAACTGGGAATCAAAAAGAGGAATAAGATTGTATGTGGAATTCTTTGCCAGTCTGCTTTTGTGGCAGATAAAGACACGGGAATTTTTTTTTTGCTAAATCTGCAAAGACTCCTAGAAGATTATAATAAATATTTTTTGAGTGAATTTCATTATTAGCTTACTCAAAAACATTGAGATCCTTATTACTTTAACATAGGTAAATAATTCCTTGGATAGGGAAAAAAATCTGAGACAGTGCTGTGTGAAGTGCTAAAATATTTAATGAACTGAAAAGAAATTTAGTGATTTGGGCAAAAAGCTGGGATAAACGTACTATAAAATTATTTTTGCTTTGGTTTTACCTCCTATAATGCAATTGTTGAGAATAATTTGAGATTAGCGATTGTCATTTAACAGCATAAAACTTAAATTTTTCACAGGTGTATCACTGTCTAATGCTATGGTAAATGCTGGATTGACATCATTTAAAAAAATAGAAGACACAAATGCAAGGGAACTTGAATTGGTAATTTATTAATTTGTATGCAGATAAATATGATAAGAAAAATACTGAGTATTAATACTGTTACCAGTAAAAGCGATATGATTAATATAGATCTGCTCTGATTGTCAGCAAAATCAAGTGTTTTAAGTGTTTTGTTCATTTATGCTAGTGAATTAAAAAAAAAAAAAAAGTGTGGCTACTGCTATTTTTCCTTGAAAATGTGTATGATGTTTTGTTCTGGCAAATTTAATGTGAATTATTTGGCTGGTTTTGGAAAGCAGTTGCTTACATATGTAGCATTTCAGCATTAACATGATTTGAAACAAAGGACAATATGCATGTCCCTTTTAGAAGTGTTAGAAAAAGCATAAAAGGGAATATGTATTTACAGTTTCTCTTAAGGTATGTTAATGATGAGAATCCTGGATTTCCATTATTGCTAGTTTCAGTTAATGATAGTCATAGAATAAAATTCTTCTGAATTATCTATAAAGCACTTCTTATTTTAAGAAAGTTAGATTTCTACCCCAGGACAAGTTCTTTGGCTCTTAGCTTCTTTTCTGAGGGACCTGTGTTTCCAGTTTTCTGGAAGAGATAACAGATTTCTAAAGAAAATCAATTTTATTCTGGTTTTCCTGATTTGCCTTTAGGAATTTGACTGCTCTTTTCTGCCCCCTTTTGCAGTTTTCTTGTCACTTGTTTTGTTTTGACTAAAACTTGCGCAGCATAGAAAAGTCATCTCATAGAAAACCTGAGTAGTCAGATTTTGAGGTCATTGGCTAGTTCATGGGCTGTTAGCTGAACAGAAGTGGTAGCAAGGTGAATAAGTATTGGAATTTTATTTTGGTTATATTGCTGTTCTGGACATCACTGACAGTAGAGAACCTGGAGCCATAAGGGCTTTTGTTGATAGCATAATTACTGTGATTACTTTGATTCTTTGTATTTACATTTCTGTTGGTGTATCTGATCAGCTGAATGCATCATCAATGAAATTAAATCTTTGCAGATTTTAAACAGACATCCTCCTTTTGGAAACCAGATAAAAGAATCTGTTTTGCACCTTCCAAAATATGAACTTGACATTGAACAGGTAAATGCTTTCCTATTTATTTTATATTTTTATGCTAGTATTATTAAGTGAAAGGGCAAATATTGACTTAAAGAGATTTTGAGCCTTTGCTGATAGAAGATTACACAATATTGTGGCCTCCTTCCACTTTAGCATGTGTAATCAAATTCTTAAATATCGAAGGAGAGCCTTGGAATAGACATTACGTATAATACATTGGCCTCTCTCTCTCTCGTTAATAACATTTTATGTTACAGATGCAAACCAATATATTCCACATTCTAGTATTATATGTGAGTCTGAGAGGTCTCTTCTATCCTGAATATAAACAAACCCTAGTGACAGAAGAACATTAATGTAAAGCTTACTGAGGAAGCATTAACTCATGCTTATTCTCTACGTCACACTTAGGAATATCGAGAAACAGTAAATTATTCCATAACCTAGCTGGTGCCCTTTCAAGGGACAGGTGCAATTCCATATGTGATCAAGAGCTTTGAGGTTCTTATATGCATTTTGTCTTTAAACAGATCACGTAGCTACTCTACCTTTCTGAAATGCAAAATGTGAAAAAAAAACTTAGTGTCTCATGAAGTGGGTACAAATGAAGAAAACTTTGAAGTTAAAAACTCGATAAATGTGTGAACTACTATTGTGATAATGATCAATTCTATTTCAGTTTTTCATTTGTCACAATACCAGCTAAATATCTCTAAAGTTATTATCAGAAGAAAGATTTAACTTTTTTATTAATATCTTATAGAGGAATATTGAGATGGCAAAATATACCTAGTTTTCTTCTTGCATCTTTCTCTTTGCATTGAACAGAGGAGGATTTTTCAGGGGCTTAGTGTAGACTGTATTTTATTCTCAATACTTAATCAAATTTAGGATACTCAGCTATGGGCAAGTTAATACTGTATAGTAGTGTCTCAGAACAACAAATAAAAATTGTACCACAAATTGAAATTGCTTGCATCGAGCTTTTGTGCTTGTATCAACAGTTAAAAATTTATGGAAGGGCACATATTTTACATTGTGTATTTTAGCAGTTATGTTTTCTTCTATGTAATTTTTTTTTAGCTTCCAAAATACAGTGACACATTGGCTGAAATCTTAGTAACCATCAAATTAACAAACTGTGAGCAGCTACAGACAAAGAGAACAGCAACAGACTTTCACTATGTTACATTGATCATAGGAGATGCTGATAACCAAGTCATTTTTAATCAGAAAATTATGTATGTATGATCAGGGTTTTTTTTGCCTTACATCTTTTAAGGGTGTTGGCTTTTAATCCTTTCTATGACTTGCAGTTTTTGCAATACTTTCTATTGATGCTAAGTGATACAAAAATTATTTTTTATTGTATAGCACTTTCTAGTCAATGTTGTAATTTAAAATGCTGCACAAGATTCAGAAAACCCCAAAACATACCAGTGTGCCTGTCAGTACAGAGTGTATGTGTAAATATATATACAACACTGATGTCATATTATGGAAGTCATAATAATTTCCACATAAATTTAAAACAAGTAAAATACCTATTAAAATATCCGTTCTTAAGTTGTTACTTACTCTTATTGGCTATGTTTCTTTATATCATATTGTCAAAATTATTTTTCACTCAGAGATGGACTTAAATTCTCCAGTTGGCTAAGATATGCTTGGAGTAATGGAAAAAGAGAAACAAAATCTTTTCCAACTGTGTGACCTTCACGTGAGTTCTGGCCAAAGTCTGGCACTTTTGGCAGAACTGAAACTGATCTGCAGGATCTTGGCTCTTTTAGGGCATAAATCATATATTATTGGAAAGTTATTCTTAGGCCACTTATCAAGCAAAATCCAAGAACTAAGACCAAATAAAGGCTCTTTCACTTGGTTAAAGATGCCGTAGTTCACAGTCTTGTTTTCATTGTCCATTTCTAATAAAACTTTACTGACACATTACAGGGATTCTGTGCTGCTGAAAACTGGAAATTGGACAAAGAAAATTGAAGTGAAAAGAGCTCTTAAATCAGAAGACCTTAGTATAAATTTAATTAGTTCTGATTATGGTAGGTTGGTTGTATGCTTTTAATATAAAAACAACTGCGTAATAAGTTTTAATTAATTATTAAAACACTTTATGTCAAGCCAAAAATATAACAAAATTAACTTACCTGGAAACAAAATTCTATTACATGTTTTTTACTGGGTTGAGTATTACCTAACAATCCTAATTACATATCTGTTTGTTTCATTTACTACCATGTTAATGAACTGGGAAACATCAGAGCTGTTACTAGGAGATAGTATTTTGCTCTGTTGATACGGATTAGGATTCTCTTTTGCCCATTGTCTTCAAGTTGAAGTAACTTTTCAGTAGGGATAATCTATCCGTTTGATAGGTTATTTATGCTGGGATGAGCTGTCTTTGTGAACGGCTGGGTTTTGCATTGTGATAAAATATCAGATGTGGATTCATCTCCACTTTAGTGGCCAGAAATTTCTACAGTGAAAAATTTTGTGCCTTAACGTGTAGATTTAAACATTGGTCTCCTCAGTGTCAATTGCCATAGAACTGGAACTGTAGCAGCAGATAAGGAGAGACAGGGATGACCTTGAAACATAGAACTTTGAAGTACAATTTAAAAATAGACTGGCTGTATTAAACTCTGTCTTCATACCCCACCTATAAAGAAGATTGCAGTGTGCTAGATTAGCTGAAATATATTTGGTGCTTCCATGATAAACATTTAATATTGAGACTACTACAATAATCAAGCCTGAAATAATCTGTACTCCTATGGCTAAACCTGCTGCTCAGGAAAAAAAGAGGGTTTTCTATCAAAACAGAGCTGAATAAAAACTTGTCCTCTTTTTACTCCTTGGCTATCTACAAGTTGTACTGAGTTCAGTGAAACTCAACACAACAGTTAATTTCTCTGAAATTGGTAACAGTGAAGTTAGGTTAAAAGCAGGTCTTCCTAGTCTCTACTTATTTTAAAGTCTGTTTCTGTTTCAGACAGACAGACAAAAGACAAAAATACTCTTTTTACAACGGTGTTTCTTAGTCTTATATGAGTTTTGGTTTAATTAAAGCTAGAACTATTATTAGCATTCAACTTCAAAAGTACTATCAATATACTTATTTTACGCCTTTGACAGTACAGAGCTGTTGATACTCCTGTAACACAGACTAGTACAATTTTAAAGTTAAAATTATATTATTAATGCAAAGCCATAGATAAATGTAGTTTTAAAGCAATACTGAAAAATGTTGTTAAAGGGACTGGTTTTGTTACTTATCTAGTAACCATGTCTTTAATTCTGAAAATATTTTAATTTCGGAATTTCAATCATAAAGAATCTATTTATATAACAGTGTGCTTTTAATGGTACATTATCTTAACAAATTTCCATAATAACATTTAATACTTTCTTTAATAACTTCTTTAATAACATTTATACTTTCTTAAACTCTTTAGAAAACTGAAGGTAATCAGTAGTTTAGAATCAGTTTATAGAAATTTTAAATATTTTTGTCTTTTTTTTCAAAGTTGGCCTTGATATACAGCAAGTATATACAGCCTTTTACTTAACACCAAAACCAGTGGGAAGTAAAGTGGTTACAAATCAAAAACTGAAAGCTGAATCTTCACTTGATACGTATTATGGCTCACCACAAAGTCTGCCAGCAGCAAGAGTAGATACAGGTAAATGGTCAGCTCACAACATCTGGCTAATACCAAAGTCAACAGAAAATTGAATTTTGCTGTCAGTAGAGAGCTAGATCTTTATCCATACTGTTTCTTTCTCAAGTATAATACAAATACAATACTGCTGCTTCTGCTTCTCAAGTACTACAGTTCAATTCTTTGAATTTGAAAGTAAGAAAAATCATGGGTGTTTTGTATCCAGTATTACTGCTTCAATTTGGGAATGTGGTAGTACCTCTGTTTTTAAGTAGCATTGATTAATTTATTTTCAGTTACATTGTTAGAGCAGCCCAAAGTTTTGTTGAAGGCAACAAAATTTTAGCGACCCAGATTACTTCTAGTCTGTCTTTTCCTGCATGAAGTATTCACTCAACAATACATATGAAATAAAAAATGAGCATTTATGTATTATATTGACCTAGGAGGCAGATCTAAACAAGCTATTACCTACCAAAAACATGGAAACAGAGAATGCAACCATCGCTGTAAAAATAAAGATGTGTGTGGACATGACTGCTGTGAGTTTCATTAAATCTACTATTCATGTTAATTTTAGACAAATATAATTTAGACTAGCTTAACTTATAGCAATAGCTACATTAACAGAAGCTATGTTAGAAAGAGAGTCAGGCCTGAGTTGTTGCTATGGTGCAGTAATAAAAAGCTTTGTCAATAACACTTTTGTAGGCATTACAATGATTAATTAATTTTTCAGAACATCTAGCATATGATTAAGAACAGTGTCAAGCTTGTTACACTTTTATATAGATATTGTTGTGTTAAATCTTTTAATTACTGTATTAAATCTTTTAGGATCTTTTAATAGAAGATACTAAGTGTAGTGGCAAAGTTTCCATTGATCTGGAAAGAATTAGGATTTATCCCTTCTAAACTAATCTGAAGATTCTTTTAATTCCTTTTTCTCAGGTAAAACTGGAGTACCTCCAAAGTCTGAAATAAATGGAGATTCAAAGTTTTCTTTGTACCTAGCTGATTTAAGGAGCAGGAACTCAGTTTCATCTGTACCCCCAGTAAAACGGTTAAAGGTTCATTTGAATACAGTCAGCCATTGAATAGATTTATTTTATCCTGTTATGTATTTGTGTATATTGTTTGCAGATAGAATTTTATAACTGACTATGAACGTTCACATTTGTCTTTTCTGTGTGGAATGCAAAAAGCAAAGATGTACAAAGGTACCAAAGGTCCAGGAATCTTTGAGAGGTTCTGCTGCTGTTTGGAATGCTTCCAATGATCCACTTCTGTGCATATGCTCTTTGGTTTTACTTTTATGGTATTTGATATACTGTGGTGGGTGAGGTACAGAGGCATCATTGGAAGGTACTGTATGTGACTTGGTTTTGGCAAAATATGACCTGAATTAAAACAAATAGTGTTATTTCTAGAGTAATGCTACTAAGCTATCTTTTTGCATTGACAGGTAGATCCACTTGTTTATAAGAAAACCAAGCATGTTAGTTTTTAACCTCTGAAAGATTTCATGGCTTACACTTTATTCCTTTGAATGTAATACTAAACTAGTTCTTTCTGCAGCAAGAACGGGCTTTGAGAGATACTGGAGTGTTTTATTTCATCCTCACAGTTTTGCTTGTTTGTTTGCAATAGAGAATGATTTAGCCTATAACTAATACAGATGAGAGTTAGTGATAACCAGTCTGACTTTGCCAGGGTGCTTCGATAACTCCATTAGAAGCATGTAATTCAAACCTTTTTAACTTACTACATTAGATAAGTAGACATCAGAAAGATTTTATGTATGATCTTTAAAAATTATGCGAACTTCATACATTATTATTGATGTCACTAAAATTGTTAAAAACCAACAATTTTCAATATGTTTATATCCTGTCAGTTACAATAGTCTTATTTCTTTAGATGCAGATGTTAAATCAAGCTCAAAATGTGGATCTCAAACAATTTGTTTTTACAAACAAAATGTTGCCGACATTGCCAAGGTACTGATTAATAGAACTAACAACAAAGAAATCTGTCTTATTTTAGATAGTGTGTTTAGTTGTAACAGCTAAAAACTTTTCTGAATAAAATTATTTTGCAACTTTCTGCTACTGTTTTACTGACATGTCACTGATTTTTTTTTTTTTTTTTTTTTAATAGGTCTAGCAATAAACAGTTGTCTTCATCACCTTCAGTGGACCAGGTAGATAATGTTAATAGCTTAGGAGGAACTCAGCAACAACTGCAATCTTGGAATTATGGAAAGAGTAGTAAGTTACTGCTAATGTTTGAAATTATTATTTTCACTATTTTGATTTGAATATACTTGTAAACTCAAACTTGCTGAAATCACTACAGCAACCAGTATAGCATTACAGAACACAGAATGTGTAGGGAAATAGACTGGCCCTAACTGACTTTCTGGTATTGGTAAGAATTTCTAATGTAGATCTAAGCATCTACAAAGCATCTACATGTACCTTTACATAAAACAGTAATGACTAAATCAAATATATGAGGATTCAAATTTATAAGTACTTCCTGAAAGGTATGACTGTTACGTATTTCCACTGAAGCCACTTGTAATACAAGAGCTATTTTACCCCTATATCTGTACATTTTCTTCTTTTCCCTTTCTACTAGAAGAAGTTAGTTAAAGCATGAGCTTTTATTTGGTAGCTGACAAAATGTGACCATTCAGTAACTGAGTTCATAACTAGTAAGACATTTCTATCTGGAAGAAAAAGTCCTCTTTCTGTTTCTTTCACTGGAAAGGCTACAAATGTTTTTATATTTGGTGTTAAATGATCAGTCTTCATTTATCAATACATCACTATGATGTTCTCCTCAGTGCATGCCTTTTGCCATTGTATTTGGTGACAGTAGATTGATGTGAATCAGGTTTTAATTAATTTGGCTAATAAGTAGCAGCTCCAGTGTTTAGGTCATACTCAGACATCTAAGAAACACTATGCTGAAATGAATTGAAACAGTTTTCAGTTCATACTGTCTTAAGTGTTGGCAGCTATACTGCATAATTTCATTTTTACTTAATATTTTGGTGGTAAGATTGTAATTCTGTTCCTTTAGTGCTTCATATTTTCCTGCCTTACTGATTTACCTGCTATAGTTGTTATCTAGTCTTAAGATAGAAGACTGTTGCGTAGCCCTATCATCAGTTGCTGGGCGAGGGCGGGCAGTTAGTGTATGATATGATTGTGTTAAAATAATAAAGTCATGGGAAGATGGATATTCTAGTATAGCTATATTCTATGCTCAAGAACATCTTGAGGCAAATCATACAGGATCAAGGGGCCGTAGTAGATACTGCTGACTAAAAACCATTTCCACTGAATAGCAGCAGAAAAGGTAACCTTGGCCGTATTGATTCAGCTGGCTCCACTTTAAAAAATGCACGAAAAATAGTTTTAATGAAGTAAGGCATCAGTTCATATGATTTTTGTAGGGTTAACTGCATCTATATTGTGGTATCATTCTACTCCATTAAAAAAAAAAGCAAGTAATTAAGGGTATACTGTGAAATTGTAGTAACCTAAACCTATAATGTATTTAAAGTCTGTGTAGTAATGCACCGTGCTGACTATGCACATCCGAAATGACAATAGCAGTGCCTTCTTGGTGCTGCCAGTGTCTGTGGAACAGATTTTTTTTATTTAAGCCTGTCCTGCTCACCCTCTGTTGAAAGGGAGACCTGGATCAGGGTTTCTTAGTCATATTAGGGTCAAGACAACAGATTGAACATTCTGTAACTGTCTGATGCTGGAGGGTAGTATGGCAGAAGAGAGATTTAAAACATTAGCAGAAAGAATTGGATTAGTGATGAAAAGAGAGAACACAACAAACAAAAGGGGAAGAGAGTAAGAGAGGAAACAGGAAAGTAATTTTTGCACCAGAAAAAAAAAGTATTTTAAAACATTAACTGTCACTTTTTAATTAAGAATTTTAACCACAATGCCTGAAAATACGTTTGTCCAGGCTAGTCCTTAGCAATTAGATGTATGGGAGGAAGACAGCATTCAGAGTGTTTTGGAAAACTGTGGAGAGAAGAAAGGACTGAATTAATAGTATTCAATTTAAAATCAAACAATGCTTCTGACAAAGGGAAAGAATGAAATTGCAGTGATTTTTATAAGGCCTGTTTTTCTAGAATCTGCACTGAGGATAACATCTCAAAATAACGCAGAGGAAAAAGTGTATATGTGATAGTCCTTCTTTCAACAGATTGAACAACTAGTCGTAAAATATAGAACAGTTTTGTTGTACTTGTCCATTACAAATGTATTGCAGCTTTCTCTTGGAAACGTTCAGTGTTTCAGTGAGTGAGAAAAGCCAAGAGACAATGGCATAAAAGCAGATCTTATTTTTCAGATGCTTTAGATGTGGACTTTGAACTGAGAGATGATGTTTGGGATTATATTGATGATGAGAAATTAGTATTTGCTAGCAACTTTGCCAGTAGACAATTAGGTAAGGTTATTTTAACAAAATGCTTTGTTTCCTACATAAAAATTATTTTGCAGGCTATTATTTGAGAATAATTTCTAATAGTATACATTGAAACTTTTTGGTTTGTTAACTTGACCACCAGGTTTATTACTCTGCCTTGAATGTCACTTACATTGAGACAAATCTAATACAGAGGGGAGAGCTGAGAAAGTAATAATTAAATTTTTTGGATGACCTGCAACTGCATATTGGTTAATTTATCTGACTGCTTATCTCTGCTTTTCTTGACATTAGCCCAAAACCCACAGGAGAAATATTTCAAGTGTTAAGACATTCGAAAAACCTTCCAATTATTATGAATCCTATTATGTAAAATGTTTACAAGAGGTTTTGGCTGTTTTGTGACTTAATATTTAAAACTTTAATTCTTACATGGAACATGGAAATATCTGCCTTCAAATTCCAGATGAGTGTGAACCACTTTGCCAGTATACAAGAAGCAAATCCACTAATGACATTTCAAAAGAGTAAGCATTATATAATTTATTACAATTCTATTCAGTTAAAAATATTGTCTATATTTCACATGTATCTTTATAATGAAATGTATAGAAGGTTGTTCACTCATAAAACTGAGTGAAATATCATCTTTTAAAAGGTATGAATTGTTGAATTATCTGATTCTTTTTTTTTCATTTAAGTATGGAGGGAAATAAATACAAAATCCTGAACTGAAAAGTAAATAATTTTGAACTTTTCTAAAATTACTTAAATTATTCAACTTGGTATTTTCAGTTCACACACATTTCAAGATGTGACCAATATTCAGAACTCAGTTGTTTCTGTGGTTAATAGCACATCAGAAGTGGATTTATCTGTACAGACTGGGAATATAAATATGGTGAGTAAAAATATTTTGATAACAGAATTTCCTATAACTAGAGTATTTCATGTGTAAATATATTGACCATATGTGGTTTATGAATCAGTTTGCACACACTGAATTTCTGAACCTTTCTGTGTTGTCCAAACTTGCATGCATCCTGTGTTCAGTGTAATATTCGTGATACAAAGAACTAGGACTTGAATTTACTTTCTATAGCACGACTTCAAAACTACTTACTCAATTTGATTGCTATTCTGAAAGTCATCTAGTATATAATTGTATTTATTATGTGCTTGGTCCTTGTCAAATACCATAATATAAATATCTGTACTATATACTACAATAATCTGGCAGTTTATCTTTTGTTTTGTTATTCTAACCATATACATTTTTAAACATTTACATTGCAGTTCAATTTGCAAGAAAAAAAGCATTCAAATCCTTCACAAGAGCTGAAAAACATACAGTGTTCTTCGATCTCCAAAATAATTTCAGACTCTTCTAAATTCACTAGGAAAGAGGATTTTTTTATTTTCACAAAAGAGCAGGAAAAAGAAGTGGATACCAGGTAATAAAAAGTTGTGTATGTTTTTCTGTTGCCTCAGTGTTCCAGTGCTTAGTTCTTCATGGAACACAGACATTTAGGCAATGTGTTAATTTATAACATTCATTTTTAAAAGATTAATTTTCACAATAATAGTAGCAATTACATTTTATTAGGGAGGAAAAGACTTCAAAATTATTTGCTTTTCTTGGTATCTCTTGACTATACTTTGCATAGTGTTCCTGATTTCATAGGTGTTGATCTACTATCCCTAATTTAATTTTTTTTTTTTGTTTGCTTAATCTTCATTAGATATCTTCTTGATGATGAAATCGATGATGTCAAGCCCTTTCTTGGAATACTTGATGGCATTTTGTAAAACATATAAACAAAATATGTTGTAAGTGCTGGTGAAAAACAGTTACAGTCATTTTTAGAAAGTGAAGCCTTCAAATCCAGTTAAGAGAATTTAATTTCTGTTGTGTACCTATTTACCAATAGCGGGATTGCTACATAGAGAAGATAATAACAAAATTGTTGTCTGATTTAAGGAATTCTAGGTATATTATCTTATTTTGAAAAATGCTTAAATATCTGTTGTTTGACCTTGCTGTTTTCAGGATTACAAAGAAAAATATTGGAATGCATCAAACGAGAACAGCTCTCAAACTGAGAGTGCTTTTATAGATAAAGTAAAAATCACATAAGGGAAAATAAGCTGCTTATTAGATGCTCTGCTCACAAGTACTCTTTAAATGAATGAAAGACTCTTTCCTCAGAAATTTCTTAATGCTTTTTGATTTTTTCTTTCAAGTTTCTCTAATGCTGAATTTTTCATAGCACTGATTCTGTAAAATAATTAGATTTTCAAGTAAAAGTAATAAAATGGTAAGTTATTCTAGACTATATTCCTTTTTACAGTGCTGTCAACTTGTTAATTAAAAAGTGCAACTTCCTTCAAGCAAATGTGTTTCCAGACTCTCAACAAACCAGTTGTAAAATGTCTATAAACAATATTCTAAAGTTGTGTTTGGCTGTTCACTTTGACACCTGAGGTCATAAAATCGACTTTTATGTCTCCCAGTACAGATTTAGGCAATGAAGCATTGGATTTGGATATCTTCTTGTAGCTCTAGTGTTGGAACCGTAGACCTTGCAAGTTCAGTCGTTAGAAAAATACATGATATTGCCAAAATCCAAGAGAATGTTAATTTTCACTGTTAATTATTTGAGATGTGTGGAATTAAAGTGCTAAAATCACACATGGAACCTTAGCTGTTTGTTCTTGCAAATTGTTTGTGGTGCAAACAAATGCAAGCATGTTTTACTGCACTACTTGGTTGTATTTTTCTCAGTTAATAACATTTGACTTGACTCCAGTTTCCTTACACTTTTGACGTAGTTTCTGGTATAACTTGTTCTTCATATGAAAAAAATGGCCTAGCACAAACAGCATTAACATTCACCACTCGATATGTTTTTGACCGCCAATTCCTGCAGGTCCAAGCTTATAACTTACTTTGTTGTCCCTCAAATATTTCATTGCATCTAGAAGTCAGTAGTATGTCAGATCTCTTTGTCTGTTGTTTTTTTTTTTTTTAACTTCCAAACTGAGGTAACTCAGAATTACTATAGTACTGCTATGTTTAGCCCAGCAGTCCTAGCCATGTACATCCTAGTCACCTCCCAGTTTTGTGCCGGGGTGGGATTTAAGAATGCAGAGTGTCAAATGTAATTTTAAGTGCTCCAGAGCATCTTCCATCTACTATGCCAGAAGAGCACAGGTCTCCCCACAGGGAGATGTTCCAGGTCCTTTAGGGCATTTTAAATGGTACTTGATGCCGGTGTTTAAGCACCCGACTCTATTCCTGCTGCTTGAAATACAGAATTATTTTTTTCAGTTTATTTTTCATATTTACATAGCATTCTTTATCTGCCTTTCCCTGGGGATTTTAGCTTGCAACAACTAATTGAGCTGTTCCTCAGTTTCTTTAAGTTTAATAAATGTTTTACACAGCAACACAAAGCTGAGCTTCAAACATGGAAAATAGGAGAGGAAGGAATCAATTAATATAATCTTGTGAGTATATAACTTATATAATATTGTGATTATACAACTTGCAACTTTCCAAAACCTCACTCATCTGCTGAGTTGCTGAGACATTGCCTGCGAACTAGGCACGCTTCTGATGGCAGGTACTGCACTTTTTCCTGCTAGTCTGCATGAAGCTCCTTCTAAATGTTCTGAACCATGAGGTAGCGGCTGTAATAGAAGTTGATTGTGCTTACGTCTTCATAAAAAAATAAATAAGGTAAGCTTCTATTTATTTTTTCTCTATACTAAGGAAGTATCATTATGAGATGTTTTTTGGCCCCACTTCTACACTGAAGGTGTATTTCCATTTTTCTGTGAAATATTTTGGTAGTTTATATAATGTCTAGAAAGTAATTGACATTATTGCCATTTTTGCTTTATTTTTTCATATAGTCTAAATATAACCACTTGGTTTTAGTTAGTTTATAGGAGTACGTTTATATTTAGACTATTTCTTCAACAAAAGTTACCCTTGAAGGCAGGTATTTTATTTTCCTCTTAGTTTTCCTCGGGGCAGAAGTTCAGTAGTTATTATTTGGTTTCTTCAGGATTCAGGCTGATTAATTTTCTGATACTGTATTCAATTTTTTCCTTTTGGTTTTTAAAAGGCTTTAATTTCCCATTTGATCCATAGTCAGAACACATGATAACAAATGCATTTTAGTACTTTCAAGACTATTCAGAGTACTTTGCAGATAGTTTATAAGATAATTTTCTGTCTCTATTTTTCACAAGAAACCAGCATCCTGTATCATCCTTGGAAAATTACAAATTTTCAGTACTGCAATGTCTTTACAGTAATACTGAACCTCTGGTGCAAAACCATTTTTCTGGAGATAAGTGCTTTATTTGGCATTGTTGTTTTGCTTCATTATTCATATTAGCTCTATGACTCTTTAAAGTCTAAATCACTTTTAGAAAATGAATTTGGAAGTACTTATATGCTGAAGTGTTCTCTAGGTCAGGAGAAGGAATGATTTTTCATATGGTAGCATTTGTTACTGTTCCATTTTTAAAATTACAATAATTGAAAGATCAAAAGCGATAACCATGGTATGTCTCTATGGCAATAATTAATTGCAGATACACAGTGACTGTACTTCAAAACAAACATAGGCATAAACAGCAAATTAACTGCAGAATTAGAAGACCTAGTAAAATTTGACTTTTATAATTTTTTTTTTTTACTTAAACTTCCAAACTGAGGTAACTCTGAATTGCTATACTACTGTTATGTTAAGCCCAGCAGTCCTAATCATGCCCCAGTTCTGCATCATGGTAAGATTTAAGAATGTAGAGTTCTCCTCCTGCCCATCACCGTCTTCTGATTTCCATGGAAATGGGAGGGCTCCCAGGGAGGAACAGTGGTGTTTCTCCACAGATGCTTTGTATGAATGACCAGGGGACCAAAATCCCAGGTAATGCCCCAAAAGGTAAGTATGATAAAACAGGCTAATTAACGTCAGACAATTTCACTAAGCTACTACCAACAGGTAAAATACAGAGTAAAATACGTAAAAACATTGTTAAAGTCTGAAAGGATCATTGTTCTTAATTCTGCATAAATTTGTAACATAAATGAGTGGCTTGAGTTTGAATCGGTGGGATTGTATAAGTAATTATTTGGGGATACAGCCGAATGCCACAGACTTTAGTCTAGGGATGATTCTATAAAATGTACATTATAAAAATACTGTTTCACATAATGGAGTAGTGAAACAAAATTCAATGTGACAAGAAGTCAGATTTTACTATCTTATTTGTCTGATTCTCCATAATAAAATACATGCTCATACCTGCTTTTAATTTAACTTCAACTTCCTTATATGCTTTCTTGTCCTATCACATATATTGGTTTCAAAATATAAACTGAGGTCAACCGTATCTGTCCCTGAAGAAAATGCAATATGCACTCAAAAACCATGATCGTCAGAAATTGTTAGCAGAAAAATAAGTATAGTGTTTAAACATGTTGCTGGACACATTTGAGTATAAAGTACGTTTATAGCATATAGAATACTGTAAATATATTGTGACATCATTTTAATCATATGCAGTATGTCTCATGATCATTTTAATTATGTAGACTTTGTTCAGGTATTTGAAGATTTTAATGTGTTAAGCATTACAGTGATTTTTAAAATAGTAACAGCAGTTGTGACAAGTCAAACTCTTATTTGGGTGTATTTTTATTTATATTTACCTTCACAGAATAGTTATGTGAGGTATAAAAATTGGTGCTCCTAAAGGCAGTAAGCATAATGATAAAGAGTGAACAGAACTCACCATATGGAACCAATATGCACCTGAAAAATAGTTAAAAACAGTTGTTTTGCAGAGCACAAATGATACCTCTTTAAGGCATCGTTATGACAGTCAGTGGTATCTCTTCTAAAAGAAAGAGTATCTTGCATTACCTCTTTATGTCACCCCTTCTGCTTTTTATGTAGAAGTAAGAGAGCAGTATCATCTCAGTCATTCTACTGACAGAATGTTTACACAATACTCATAGAATGAGATCCATGAATGCTTGGTTTTTTTTTTTTGAAATGGCAAAGGAGGTGCTACTCAGGGTAAAATTCACTTCCTGCAGGGGACTACCAACACATTGAATGTATTGAAGGCTTACATGAGAATAAACTGAGGCACATACAGTGTGCTGATAGTTTGTAGTGATGAAGTTCAACCTGAC
The DNA here is from genome assembly GCA_011801015.1 of Ardeotis arabs. NCBI lineage: Eukaryota > Metazoa > Chordata > Aves > Otidiformes > Otididae > Ardeotis > Ardeotis arabs. The sequence continues at coordinate 70,264 of JAAGAY010011053.1, read as the reverse complement.
TGAAAAAAAATCAGATAGAAAAAGGGCAGTGGTTTATTGGCTGCCACTGTTCAGCTGAGATAAGAGCCACCTTGTTTGAACCATGTTTCTGTATTTGATCTTTAAACCTGTACAGATACACTTTTATCTGTCCAAGCCCTCCCTCTTCTCCCAGTGTTGCACCTCTTGGTCTCTATGTGCTCTTGACGGGTGTTTCAGATGGAGTGGGCTGGGGTAAGGACTCCATCCCTGCAGAAACCAGGACAAGACTCTTAAGTGACAGGGGCCCTTGGGGCCCTTTTGTCTCCCGTCTTTCTCTATGCGGTGCTGATCAGTGTTGCTCTTCCCTGTGGTTGTGAAGTGACTGGAAAAGCTGTGCTACTGGTAACTTGCAGCGTGTCCTGTTCTTAACAAGAGGTCCCAATCCAGATAGTTTATACCAGTTAGGGAGAATTGTTTCCCAATTTGCTTTAGTATGCTGCCTACCACACTGAAACACTACACTTTCATTCTGATCTTGTGGCATGTGCTTTGAGTGTTCCTTAATCTGCCCTCCTTTTAAATGGATTGTTATCATGTGCCAGGACTTGAGGGGCACATCTGATTGGTGGTGTGTGAAGTGTTACACATTTTGCAGAAATGCCATAGATTATCCATAATTCTTTCAAATATAATGAAAGTGCCTAGATATAATAGCAAGGAGTTTCTTCCTGTATTTAGCATATACTATGTGAAGCTACCATGATGATGATACAGACTGTCCTTTTGATTGATGCTTCATGGAAATTGCTACATTTTTAGATAGCTGAGCATAGGGAAAATGCAAAACATCTTGTTTTGAAGGCTGTAAGGGTATTTTGTTTGTATAAATGAAAGAATGTTTCTTTTGTAACTGTGAAACTTCCTATTAAAGGATGCATATAACTTTCAGAAGGAAAAGATGCTTATAACTGTAAATGGCGATGATATATTTGCTGCTCCCCCACCTGTTCAGAGGCAAAACCTATTTATGAGGCTTTATTAAGTGCCAATAATTCCCATGGCTTCAGCACGGAAGAAACAGCTGCAGAATATAGTCTGATTTGCATATAAATGACATGACTTCTGTTCAGAAAAGGATATTGAAAAATACATACTTCTACAGTGAAAACCTGATAGTCACACATATTAAGGTCAGCTTGTGTAACTTTTTTTAAGCTGTTGCAGGTTGATACCTGATCACACTTCCAGCTAGGTTCAGGCTCTATCAGTTGTGCCCACTATGAAATCGTGAGTTTTTTCTTTTGAGCTAATTAAGCTATAATTTGTAGAAATAGATTCCAAAACATTTATCTCAACAGTTTATGCACTTAGAAGTGCTCAGAATATTCATCACTCCAAGTGGACAACTCCCAAACTTGGTACTTTTCCTTATCTTCAGTACTGTGAATTTGTGATACGAGGGAATTCCTGTTGTTTAGGTATGACAGAAAAAGTTCTGCTAACTTGCTGTAGTCACTTTAATAAATGGTTGGATATAATTAAAGCAGACACAAGGATTTTACTTTACCTTCCCAAATAGTTTCCTCAGGTTATCTTTTCTGTTTCTAAAATTGCTGCCTGTCATAGGCCACCACTGACCAATGAGCTGCTTGGCCAAAACAAACACCAAGTGTTTCAAAGCTAAAGCTATATATGCCATTTTATCTCAGTTGTTCCAGCTTGCTGCACAAATTCTCTAAAATATATTTATTTCAGTAGAAGTATAACTCTAGATTATTTTAATAATGAACTGTTGTCATAGTTTAGTTCTGCTAAGGACCCAGCTACAGTTTTTCAATCACTCCCCCCTCTCCCCCCGCCATGGGGGAGAGATAATATAATGAAGAGCTCAAGGTTTGAGATAAGGACAGGGAGAGATCATTCAGGTTACCATTACAGGCAAAACAGACCCAACTTGGGGAAAACTATTTCAATTTATTATTAATAAAACCAAAGCAGAATAATAAGGGAGAACAAAGACAACTTTTGCCCACGTCTCCCTCTTCCCAGGTTTAACTTCATTTCAAGTTATTTCCACCTCCTCCCCCTCTGCCCCTGAGCAGAACAGGGGGAATAGGGAATGGGGGTTGCGGTCAGTTCATCAGATTGTTTTGTGCTGCTCCTTCCTCCTTGGGGAAAGAACTCACATTCCTCTCCTGCTTCACTGTGGAGTCCTTTTCCACAGGGTGTGGTCCCTCAGGAACCGGCTGCCCCAGCACCGGCCCTCTATGGACCACAGCCTCCTTTGGGCATCTGCCTGCCCTGACATGGGGTCCTCCACAGGCTGCAGGTGGGCCTCCATGGGCTGCAGGGGGACAACCTGCTTTACCATGGTCTGCACCACAGGCTGCAGGGGCATCTTAGCCAGGAGCAATTTTACTGCTCCCCCTCCTTCTTCACTGACCTTGGTGTCTGCAGCTGTTCCTCTCACAAGAAATTCTTCACAATTGGCTCAGGCAGATGCCTCTCGTTCTCCTCACATCTCTCCACTTCTCTCAGCTCTGCAGGGCTGAGTCAGGCCCAGACAGCCACCCAGCAGGAGGCCAGAGGGTGAGGGCCGCAAGGCTGACAGGGCTCACGCCTCCCCCTCTCTGCTCTTGCTTCTTCACCTTTTTTTTTTTTTTAATATATTTTCCCCTTCTTAAATACATTATCACAGAGGTGTTATCACTGTCACCAACTGGCTCAGCCCTGGCCAGTGGAGGGTCCACCAGACAAAGGGGAAACTTCTGTCAGCTTCTCGCAGAAGTTGTCACTGTAATTCCCTCAAGTTACACAAAACCAGCACAACTGTCTTCAATGTAGTAGTGATCTAATTGCTGAACTCCAATGTTACACTATTCAGCGTGGCTTCCGCACCAATATTTGTACAATGCCTTAGGCACCAGCAAAGCCAAGCTCTGCAGAACAGACCTCTGCCACTCCCAGGAAGCTGACAGAGCTCCCCCAGATCCTTGGGAAGTCTGCTGCCATGAGAGAAAGCAAACACAGGATTCCAGTCAACAACTAGCCACTTCCCTCCCTGAAGGACTGTGACTGTGACTTTGCAATGGAGTGCTCAGCCTTTCATTTACTGACAGGCTCCTACTGCTTCTAATGTAAATAAAAGATGTTGGAGAGCCAGGCAGTGAAGGGTTTGGAAGAGGCCTGCCAATCCTTGATTTTCAAATCCTTGCTTGGCAAAGGCCTTACTGAGCTGAATGCCATTGCCAGAAGTGATAGGTTGTCTGCTCAGAGAGACTGATTGGCCACAGTGAGTTGTTGTTAGTGTGAATGCCTCTTGAAGAGGCTAGATAGAGGCTGTTTAGTAAAGAAAAACTGAAAGTAGTGCTGTCTAAAAACTTGGATGTGCAGGTCAGAACTTCCTTCATATCAATTTCTTTCAGTTTATAAAGGCTATTAATTTATCTGAATGAAAATGAAGTGGTAGAGTTTATTACTAGGATTCTGATTTTTTTTTCTAGTTGTGTTGTAATATTTTAGCTGTCGTGGTCCAGATTTGTTAGGTTAATGAGTGCAGAAAATAAATTTATTTTATCCCAAAGCTCCATTCTTGCATCATGAGGCTGTTCTGCCTAGCTGGGAATTTCTACTCAAAGAATAATCACCTAGCAGCTGGGTCACTAACATTTTCAGTATTTCCTCAATTACAAAGATTTTAGGCTCTGAGATCAGTTGGGTGATAGATGTAAATGGAGCATTTACCAAAGCATCAGCACATTATCAAATAATTTTATTTCAAAAGTATAGCAGTAGAAGTGATTAAGAAAGTGTGGGCTGTGAAATAGATCTGCTTATCTTGTGGTGTATCAGAGATGCATTTCAGAGACTGGAGGTTTGCTTAGTGAGGAAACTAACCTGTATTAGGAAGATAAGGGGTACAAGTGGATCCCTCCCCCTCTCTTGGGTGTGATTGTCTCAGGCAACCATATTAGCAGAAGCTTAGATGCATTCTTAGTTCCTGGAACAGATTTGCTGAAGTGACAATGCATACTGAGGATGATAGTAATAAAATGGGCAATGTGTTCTGGAAGAAAATAAGTTGGCAGCTTGGAATGGTGGAAAAAAAAGCTTCAGATAAGCATAGGGTTCAATAGAATTTAGTCTCTGTCCATAGACTTTATAGCAGCTGATCAGAACTGCTCTTTCAGTTCAGGCAGTTAATAATATCTCAGCACTGTAGCTTAAGGGATACAATTTTCAAAATTATTGTAGTGTGGGACCGATAAATTTTGGCACAAAGAAAGCAGTATTCCATATAATTTATTTTAGATTTCCATCCAGGATATGTTCTGACACTCTACATGAAAATCAAATTGTCCACGTAAAATGGTTTTCAGGTGATAAGTTGACCCCCAGGGTTTTAGTAAAATAATAGATTCAGAATTCTATCTGACTCTCCAATCTATAAAAGCTAGTTATCAGCTGTTTGAAGGACTTGATAAGAAGGAGAGGAAAAAAGAGAGCTTTTGTATAGTGACATTTTTCTTATTAATGGGGCAATGTTAGAATCACAAACTCCTCCTGGATTTGGTAGTAAATACTCTGCTGACATGTGTTTTGGGATGTGGTTGTTCTGTGTGAGGAGTGTCTGTGTCTAATCCTCTGTGATATGCATATGGAACAAGGAATATTTCTAATAGACAGGTACAGCCCTTCAAAAGAAGGGCATTTAGTATGCCACCATCTGGCCATCATTTTTAAATGCATTCTATCACCAGAGACTATCTCTGCAGAAGTTTTCTGGGGGAATTACTGTCTTATGGTGCCTAGGGAAACACTAGAAGAATAACAACATAAACATTTTTTTCCTGCCAGCATTCTTTAGTATTTAAATGTAGCGCAAAACAAACAGTAACCTGAAAAGAAATGAAGTATTAGTTTAAGTTCTTGTCTGAACACTCTTACAGCACCTGCTGTATTTTTTTTTCTAGTTTTGTTGGTTTATTTAATTGTATTTTCTTGAGAATACATATGGGTAGTTCCTAGTCCACCGTGTGGCTTCACTGTTACAGATCCAAAGTTGGGTAGAGGCTTTGTTGCATTTTGTTTTAGTAGTTGGGTGTATCTGTATGTGCATGCGTATGAAATGCAGCACTAGTAAGTAACAGGGGAAAGGTGACGGTAAGATAGAGCTAGTCATAGCGACAGTAGAAGAACCTTGCCTAATAAAATGCTAAAAGCATGTTTGTGTTTAGTGCAGCTGAGTCCCTCTGAATTTTGAGCAAAGAAAATACTTCCTGCTTTTTACAAACAGGTATGCTCAAGAAAACGTGACTTATCTACAATCTGTGTAAAGAAAAAAGATTGTTTCAAAGAAAAAATCTGAGTTCTTCTTCACTTGTTCCTCATGTTAACCAGTGTCCTGGATTTTCCCTGCTTGTGTCTGTGATTAACATTTCATTTGCTACAGTACTGGCTGTTACACTCTGTTGCTGGGACTTTTGCTGGGCATGAAGAAGGCTGCAAGAAGGGTGCCTGCTTGCCTCCTGTGTTCTGGGTTTCTGGGGGAAGAGGCAGACGTCTCCTTCTCTGAGAGGAACTGAGCAGTGCTCAGGGGTGGGGACATCTGGTACTTGCAAATGGGATAGAGAAGGGACATGCAGTGAGCCAAGGTCTTGTAGGCAGCGTTGTGGAGGAGCTGGGATTTTGCTTGTGCGACAGAGCCAAGCTTTAGAAGTGACAGGAGACAGGAGAGTTCCCTAGAGCAGGCTGAGGGATGTCTGTGATGCTCTGTGAACCGTCTGGAAATTTTCAGATTGGAAGTAAGACTGGAAAGAAAGAGTTACTCTGCAGTGACACCATGGGGAGATTAATTTTCAAGCTTTTCTATTTAATCTAGCTCTCCAACAGATCAGACTTCTCATGATTTAAAGAATAATTCTGTCCTGCCATTCTAATAACACCTGCTCTTAGAAATCTGGATTCTGTGGGTATGCTTATCAGAAGGAAAAGCTTCTACCCTAAGAGAATTGCTAATTCAGGGTCCCTGTGGATAGGATCAAAAAGAGCTAACTACTCTTAAACCTTGCCTTTTTCTGGTTTTGTTTGTTTGATTTTAGCTTTATGGAGATAATTGGGTGCTGGTCCTGCAAGTGGACAAGTCGTAACAGATGTGGGACAGGCCTGTTCACTCACTTAAGTGTACTCCTGCTCACTCCAGTATATATGAGCTCTACGGAGGTCTGCTGTGTGTGTGTCTGTCACATTCTTAAAGTGCTTTCCTTCTGGAAGAGCAGATCTGAGGACCAGAAGAGTTTATGAGTAACTCTGACTTCTGCTATTGACTGGATTTAATCTGCATTAATGGTTTCCAAAGTAGCTATATATTCTCCTTTGGGTTGTTTGTTACTCTGAGACTGATTTGAAAGTGTGTCATCCCATTTCAAGGTTTCAGGTGTTAGCACTGAAATGTTAACCTGTCCATTGAGGTAATTATCGAAACGTTTGTATTTGTGGCCCCATTAATTGTAGGCCATACCTTTTGCTTACTTGAAGCCCTGTAAGAAACGTTTCCTTTCCTGGGTCAGATGATGTGCAAAAGGAAGTGAAGTATCTATTTTCTTTCATACGTTTTGCATGTTCTGGAAATGCTGGCCTGATGCTGTAGCTGCGTAAGTGTTCACTGAAAAACCCGTGACTGCACACATAGGGAGAGCTGGTGTCAGACATGGAAACACAATGCAGGCCTGCAAGGAGAGTCACAGCGCTCTGGATCAGGGAAGGCACACAGAGCAGCCACGTGTCCAGCATCAGCCTTCTCAGAGCAGCTTGCCTCAGGACAAGGACAACAATCCATTCCCTCAACATGGTAAGATTACTGAGGAAGTCTCTCATAGATATGTTTTTATGAAAAAGTCCCTCCCATAACTTTTAATGTAAGAGTGGGGCATCTGGCGTAAGACTTCTAATTCAGTTAATCTCATAACTAAATAAAAAAAAAAAAAAAAAAAAAAAAAAAAAAATGGACAAAGTATTGCCTCCTTCAGAGGCACAGCTTTAGGAACCGTCTCTTGCTTACGTGAAGCACTGAGGCTTCTGAAGCAGTGTAGGCATGTTAAGTTACGGATGTTCCTCATGTCTATTACCTGTATTTTTCCCTTTCTCTTCTATGGACAAACTTTATGCAGATGCCATGTTTTCTACTGGTAAGACAAGGTTGTGCTGACTGGCGGGACGTTTTTGGAAGCTAGTATGACTGCAACGTGCATGTGAAGACATGGGAACCTAACCAGTAATGAAAGTACTCGCTGAGAGTGTAATTCTGTGTTAAGCATGTTCTGGCAGAAAAGCTTGTTGATGCCGCTGGCTGCTGAGCCCTTCTGCCCTGTGCCACTCACCTGTTGTGCCAATCCAGTTGTTCTCTAGGGTTGTTGTGTGAAATTAGTTAAAACAAATGTGTGAGTAATCTCCATCCCGCCCCCTTCCTTTTGAGAAGCTTGTCTCTTATCTCTTGGAAATGCTGTTGCTGCTAGGAAAAAGTGCATGTGTGGAAAGAGCAAAGCAGACTAAAATGTTATCTTCCACAGTTACAGTTCAATCATCCTTAAATTGGAAAATAGCCTTTGTTTCAAGTATGACAAGTGAACTACATAACGTTAATAAAACAGAGATCCTAAATCCTGCTTGGAACTGCCATTGGCAGCTATTGATGTATTTTCAGTTGTATTTTTTATTTGTAGCTTAGTAATAACTCGCCAAGATGTAGTTCTGCTTGTTAGCCTTAGAGGAGGCTGAAAGTGCTTGGGATGCTCCAAGATTCCATCCCAGCATCACAGCCCTCCATGTTGCCTTGAAACTGTGCAGGGTTTTGTATCTCTGGTGAAAGAGCTGAAAAAAAGAGCAGCATTAAACTTACATTTCCAGTTGCTATGCGGATGGAATGGAAAATGAGCTCTTTGCCACCAAGTGGAATTGGTAATATAATTTCAAGTACTGGCTAACATCTGTAAACGTCTGTGCCTTCCCACAGGCTCTGACAAGCGACTGCAGAACATATTGCTTCAAAAACGTCGTTGAGGAAAACAACGCCCAGGATGCACCGCACACTGAGTGTTTTAACACGTCCTTCGCATAGGCCTCATATTGGACATTTCCTCTTCTTAATTACGCTCAACCGCCGGCCGGAGGCGCTTCGAGGAATCGGCCATCCGCCTCACAGAAGCTGGAAGGCCGCGGAAAGGCGCCGTTCCATACGACGGCGGTGCTGCGCGGCGCCCGTCCCACCGACAAACGGGTGCTCAAAGGCATGGCCGGGCCCAGCGCTCAGAGAGCCCGCTCTCCGCGCTCTCCCCCGTCGCTGCGGGGGACCAGGCCCGGGGGCACTGTGCCGGGCCACATTCGGGGTTCGTTACCCGTCGCTGTGGGCTGCCCGCCCGCCCCCGGAGAGCGCGGCGGAGGCGGCGGGCCGGGCCTGGCCTGGCACAGGCTGCCGGGCCCCGTTTCGTGCAGCCCCCTCCTGTCGGGCGGCCGTCGCCATGGAGACGGGCGGGCCGGGCCCGGCCCGGCGGGCGGGGCGCGGGGCGGCAGCCATCTTCCCCGCCGCCTGCCAGCGGGTCGTCGGCCGAGGGCGGGCTGCGTGCCCGAGCGCCGGTGGTGGGTTAGCTTGGCCGATGGCACTGGCGTGTTACTGTGCCCGCCGCCTCGGTGTGAGTAGCACCGGGTGCAAGGTGAGTTTGAGGTATTGCAGAGCTTACGCTGTAACTGAATCATGGTGTATTTCACTGTATTTATCCAAGGACCTCTCCAGTCACCGCAGTATGAGACGGCAGAGCTCTTGGAGGGCTGGGGTCCCCCGGAGACTTGCCGGCAGGGACCCTGGGCTGCCACCGCTGCCTCCCAGGCCTGTGAGGGACCTGCTGGCTGGCACGCAGCTGGCCTGAGGCAGGTCTTTACGGACCCGAAAGAGGGGTACCTAAATAGTGAACACTTGTACAAAAATGCAATTTAAAAGAAAAGGCGACAGCTATACTATAGCACTGTCAAGAGCTGTCATTTTAAATGGTGAAAAGCCTCAGTAACTGTGGGCTTGAAGTGTTTTTTAACAGAAATTATTAAATCATTAAACAAGGGATGGACATGCTGTAGAGGGAAGGTTAGCAGACCATCCTCATGATTTTTCCAGGTGAGGGAGTCGTGTGACCCACCTCAGAGCTGGAGTTCCCTGATGACTCTTTTGCTTTGTCATTGTTACCGATCCGGTGTGAACTGAGCCAGCCAGGAGGGGAGGGCCACCATTTTGTCACCTCCTTTTCCAGCCGCTGCATTACACTCACTGCGGCGGCACAGAGCCATCTTCATGTGCGTTTCCTCTCTGCGCAGAGCCCGTCTGTATGTCTGCCTGCCTCCAGCCAGCTGATCATCCTTTATCATGTGGAAAAGAAGAGAAGGAAAAGTGCCTTTTCCTTAATGCAGAAATATGTTATGGGATTTTTTTTTTTTTTTGGTCTCAGAATTTATTATTTCCTGAAAAGGAAACTGCATGCCCAAAGCAGCTGTTGGGCTGACCTCCCTTCCATACATGCGTGGCCCCAGTTGCATGCCGGTGGGGGGAAGGGAGAAGTGGTAAGACTTTGCTCTGTTGCCCTATCCTGTCCTGACCTTGCTGGGTTTGGCTCTGCAGCTGGGGCCCGAGTGGCCGGTGGTGAGTCTCAGCCTGGGGAAGGCTTGGGTGTGCCCGCGGTTGAAGGGGGGCTGCACACAGACCCTTCCCTTCAGGGGAGCTGCGTCAGCACGTGGACTGGTATCTTCACATTCCCTTTCAGAGTTCATAAGATGTTAACTTTCGAAGGGAGGTCCCCCTTGTATTTATGTCAGTGATTTGGGGTTTTAAACTATTCATGCATGAAAAATGACTGTAGGAACTGTATACTCCCATGTGTGAATAATGACTATATGGGAACAGAGATTACAGCAGTTTTGCACTGAGACTGCTGCAGTTTACATGCTCTCTTTGGGAACGTTATGAAACGTTTTTAAATGCTGGTGCATGTTAATGCATTGATTTCAATCAGTCTTTTTTTGTCCCTTTTGGATTTGTTCAACTTAACAGCTAGCGTGTCTCATGTTTGCTCTAAGATATGCTTAGCAAATTAGGCAAATTAAAAAATGCATGCAAAAATATGGTGCTATGCACATGTATCAGGTTTGTTATTTATTAATAGACTCCAATTTCCATACGATAGACTATTTTTTTTTTTTTTACTTTTGCTCAGTGGATAGTTTATGCCAATTACATGTTGTTTAACAGCTTTGAAATCTGTTTTTGCTTTTCTTATGCATAGAGACATGGATTCTGTTTCAGGTTTTAATTAAACGCTACACTGACTTTAAAGATTCTATTGTCCTTTTCATTTAAATAGGATTTTTGTTAGATCTTTAACAAGACCTCAGTGGGGCAATAAATCTCAGCAATTGTCCTTATTAGGAGTAGATTATCCTCAAGAGATGGAAAGTCACAGAAGTAACTAAAACCATTTGTAGAGACTAAACTAAGGCTTTTTCTTCCTAAACATTAAACAGACTTGTGAATGACTTGCTTGGGCGCTCAGATTAAATTAAATGATATTTTGTTTATTTTTCACATTTTCAGTGTAGGCTATTTGCATTTACTTAAACTTTGAGTTTCACTGAGCAAAATTCACTCCTGGGTAAGGATCCTTAGTTTCAGTGTACAAGCTGTAAATGAAACTCTCTATATCCTGCTGTTTCTTTTGTTAGTAACCCTTGCAACATTTGTAATTTATAGGACTCACTGACCTAGTGAGTGTATTCTTAATTCATCTTATTTGCCACAGTAGATGAGTCTTGGCTGAGGAATTAGTCTTGCATTTGTCCCACATCCCAGCCAAGTAGAACTGCAGAGTATGTAGCAACGTGCAGCTTGGCCAAAGATCTCCTCAGCTGCTAGACTAAAACCACAAGTTCTTAGTCAGAGAAAACGCCACAAAACCAACAGTTCTGCCTAAGTTTGGCCTTCACGTGTTTACATACTGCTAGGAGGTGAAAGGGGATTTGACTCTGATGGTTCTTCTTGTTTCAGCTGTTTGCTTCATTTGAGGGTATTCTCCATTCTGTAGGTGCTCAGGCCTTCCTTTGTTCCCAGTTTTAATCATAGGTTGGCTTCTGATGGGACCTGGCCTCCTTTACACACACAGTCAAATCCTGAATTTCTGTGGTATGTTTAATTCCCAACTTTGTTATACACGTTACAGTACAGTTTTTTAAGCATCCAGTTATTTGGAAGCTCCGTTTCGTGGTGCCAGGTTCGAGACACTCATTTCTAGGACTTAGTTCTACCCAGAAGCCAACAGGCAAAGGCAGAGATGTTGCTCAAGGACATCCTTACAGTAAGATGTGTTATGAGACAGGCGGGTTTTTTTCACTGGCTTCAGTTTCTGCGCTGACTGAGCTGCTGCCCTCTGCAGAGCACGCTGCAGGAAGCTGGACTCCAGGGACACAGCTGCATGTGACCCACCCACGTCCGCCTCCACCGGGAAGGAGGCCACAGCCCTGCTCAGCAGATGAAGACAAACGCTTCTTGGTTGCTGCAGCTGCATCAGCTCTCAGCCACCAGGTATTTAATGTCTTGAAGCTCTCCTGTCCACGGGCTCCTCTGTCCCTGTCCTCCAGGCCGGCGTCTCTGTAGAGCCAAGTACTGTCAGCCTCCAGCCTGCGTCTGCTCCCCACATGGTACTCTGCTATGCTGCTTTATTAAGAGACTTCACCTCAACACTTTCTATTTTCTAAGTGACACCATAATGATACTTTGGGGCAGAACAAATTATAGTAGAGGAACATAGCTCAAAAATATTAATTTCTAGTTAGGCATTTGCTACATATTCTAGACAAAATTAAAAATTTTGAGCCTTCATCTCTTGCTTTCCATGTCACTCAAATGACAAAGATTTTGGCATGGTAAGTCACAGGGGGAGGTGGAAAAACTGGTGCAAAGTGAGATAATGTAGTTCTTCAGCATCACAGCTTCTCTGTGCCCTAGTAGGAAATTTAGAAAAATAGAAGGTGTTGACAGAAGATAAGTCACGTGGTGGCTGCTCTGCTTTTGGCAAAAAGTCGGGGGAAAACGGGAGGAAATGCACACCCTGACTTTTAGGTTCGGATTGCAACTCCTCCCAATGCACAGCACATTGATAGAGTGGCAAACCTAGGCTGAATCCTGCTGCTGATTTAACTTTAAATATGACTCAGTGCAGAAGATTATGAAGTGGCTAAGAGTGCTCAGCCTTTGGGACAGATTCTGGGGGAATTCAGAGATTCTCCATCCTGTATTGTGTGGCAGTTATACCTGATTTAGGGAATGCTATATCTCAGACAGAATCCATGGGTCATAGTTTTGCTCCAGACTCTCATCAGGATGTGGGATTTTCCTTCTGTTTTCTCCAGCAGCAGGGCCAGGAGCTAATCCGTTCTTGGCTCTGCAAGGTGAGATCGAGAGGGCCAAGAGAGATGTCTCTTCCTTCTTCCCTCCACCGCTGTTTCTGGGGGTATATGCTGTAGTCATAGGAAAGTGCTGGGGTTCTGTGCCTGCAATATGAAGCTGAAAATGTGTATACAAGAAACGCAGGGATAGCTAAATGGACTTCACTGCTTGCTGATGTGCATGATCTGACAATTAAAAGGTTGCCTTCTTGCCTTGCACTCTGAAGGAATGTGTGTTGCTTTCCAATGCCAAGTATATGTCACAGCATCAGATGTGGCTAGATCCTATTTGCACATTGGGCGTGCAGTGAGCCAGGAGCATTCTCCTGTTTGCAGCAACCTCCCTGGAGGGGCAGCAGGCTGCTCAGAAGGTCAGGGAGGTACCTGTGCATCACAGGCATGAAAAGCTGCCCTCTTTCTGCCCTGAGGCACAAACTTGCTTTCACCATGAGAAACAGAGCAGAAAAGCTGGGGTCCAACAGTGGTAGGTATCCCTGAGTACCTGCAAGATGAAGGTGATGTGTGGGTATAAGAAATCCAGTTTGCTTCTCAACCTGAGTAGGTGAGGTTTGGGTGGGAGAGTAGTAGGAATGCTAAATGATTGCTGCTAACATTTACTAAGATGACAGCAAATCTCCTCTATATTAATGTTCAGCTTTTGAGACTAGACTGAATCTTAGTTTATTAAAGAAAGTAGGAAGACTAGAAGTAGCTCTTTAATCTTCAGCTGGAAAATACAATTTTGAAATCCATTATCTTAGGAATGCAGTAATCAGAGTAATAACTGATGTTAAACCTACTCTGAATGTTATTTAAAGTACTTCTCAGATGGAAACAAAAGCTGATAGGATGGTGTCAGGTTCACTTGAACATCTGCTTTGCTTATGTAGTTGCCCACATGAGGAAGAGAGGTCGATCAGCATGTATTTTCTGGCTATATGATTGTTTGGGAACTATCAAAGGCTACGAAGCCATTATGTGATTCATAAATAGTTCCATTTGCTCCTTGTTACAACAAAAGTCCGTTGGAACTGTATCAGTGTTATTTTATAAGCCCAGCTCTGTCCATGAGGACTTCACGATGGATACCCAGCATCCCACATCTTCAGGAATCTTCAGCATTTGAGAGAAAAGACCTGTTAGTCTCTCCCCACTACCGCTGAAGTGTTCCCCTTGGCACATTTTTGATCTCCCCATGTCAATCTGCACCTGATACCATGTGTTCTATTGTTCCCCACACTGAAACGCTCTCCTGTTTTTCCCAAATGTTGTCACATTTCCTTTCACTTTCCTGTGTTTTTCATCTCTCGTTGCCCATTTGTATAATGCATCTACTCTCTCTGTTGTTTTCAGTTACTAATTTAATACCACTGGTGAATTTCTCAGTCTCTCTGCAGATCATTAAAAAAAGGCTATGTGGGACTGCTTGTAAAATAAAACGCTGCATTCCCAAGATAGGTTACAGACTGGTGTGTGTCAGTACTTTTTGTTTTGGAACTTTTAGCTTTCTCTAGTTCTTTAACAGATGCAAGATGATCTCTGGATCTCTTGTTTGTCACTTCACTGTGAAAATACAAGGAACACAAATTCAAAAGTTGCAGGCCCTAAAAGGAGCTGTGCAGCTCTAGGGAAGGGGCAGTTTGCCGTGTAAGCAAAGAAAAAAACAAATGAACAAAATCCCATCCCAGCGACAAAAGCAGTCTGTGCTTAGCCTGTGGGCAAGTGAGGGGAAGCCCTTTCTTCTTTCCCGCTTTCTGTACAGTGTGTTTCAACCCACCATTGTGGTCAGTGGCTGGAGAGCTGGCAGAAATGGATGTCTGCCTGAAATACTACCACATAGTGAAAGGCTGAGCAGGCATGCCTGTGGTGTAAGGTGAGAGGAGTTCTGTTCTTTGTTGCTGTTATGGTGCTGCTCCTGTGGGAAGCCGAGAGTCACATGATTGCTTTAAACCAGCAAAAGTATCTGTGGCTGGTGCTACCAAAAGGAGCATGTGTGTGCTGCGGTGGGTGGCAGAGTTGGATGAGGGAACAAATTCAGCTGTGAGTTACCACATTGCCTCAATAGGTTGGCCTGAATGCCAGTATTGACACAAAGGAGGGAGTTGTTGGGGCAGGAAGGGAAGATGGGCTCGCGCAGACTGAGCAGTGTCACCTCAGGGTCTAAGAGTGAGACTCTTGGTGCATGAGTGTCTCCCTTGTGCCTGCTTTTAGGATGTGGATGGCACTGCTGCGCCAGTGAGAGCTGCACATGTCAAGTGATGCCCAGGGTAAATCTGTGCCCGGGCATTAAAGCAGCATTGGACTGACAGACCCATCCCTTCATTTTGCTTGTGCTCCCAGCTGGAGTTTTTTGCTAGGAAAGCTCTCATGCTCAGCCCTGTGTTAGGCCAGGGGAGATGGTCTTGTAGTTGTGCCTCTGACTGCGTTAAAGGATGCTCTTGGGTTAGCAGCAGGATTTCTGAAAGCACCCTGCAGGCTGCATCTCCTGGCACAGACTTCCTGTGCCCTTGGTCCTCCTCCCAGGGTAGCATTGCCCGGATGGTAGTTTTAACTCTTTGTTACTTAAAATTCAGACAGTGTCCAAGCAACACAGCAGTAAAAAAAACACTGTCCCCTTTGTACAGAGTTGCATCCTTCATGTTGGCCCTGCTACTAGCATTAATAATGTTGTGTGCAACTCCCCAAGCACAGACTGGGAATTAAGGAGTGTAAAGTGTGCCTCAGGGGGCCGGTAGCAGCAGTGAATGTTTGAGGCTGGATAATACCCACTGGTGCTGGATAAACTTGCTGTCAGGTAACTCTCTATAGATAATGTTTGGCCTCAGTCAACAGCAGCGCTGTAAACTGAAACAAATAGCTCAGTCCTGATTACGTCTTCTAGAAGGGATGATGCAGAAGGAAATTGAATTAAAAATTAACTCTGAAATGAGCTCAAGGCTTTTTGCCAACCACTTAGAACCTTAAAACGTCTGATTTTAACAAAGGATCCTATTTAAAATAATAGTAAACTGCCATCTGCTGGTAAAAAAGTAATGTATGTAATGAATAAGCAGACTTTCAAAGTCATAAACAATTCTTTTGTATTTGACATGCTACAGTCAAATATATACATTATATGGAAGCTGCATATATTTATTTTACTGTTTTTCATCTCTGTTTACATTTTCATATAGAATATGCTAAACAGATGCCTATAACATAACTAACTTTAATGACAAGCACAGAAAACCAAGACAATAAGAATAAAGAATGAGGACTAATAAAAGCAGATGAGCGATCAGGATGGTGACAGCCTCCAAATGTGTCCTATTTACATTGCTAATAATGAATCACAAGCACTTCTTTTTTTGATCCCCCTCATAGATCCTCCTATATGACCAGAATTGTAGCACTGAGAAACATTTCTTGGCTTTTTCCAAGTTGATTTTGTGTGTGTGTGTGTGTGGTTCCTTAGTCAAGCTTGTAAATGGGAACTAGGTCTTTAATTGTTCCTGATTTAAGTAGGTCATCTTCGCCAATACACAAATCTCTTATCTTCTTGTAAGCCAGGCCAGCTATTGAAAGGATACGGAAAATACTTACTACACAAGTATGACCAGAAAAAAATAATTTAACAAAGGGCCACTCCCAAATTATATGGCGTTATACAATCAGTTTCCATAAATCACAACTATGAGTGCACTACAGGGGAGAGACGATCAGATTTCATGTTTGTATAGTGCTTACCAAGTAGGTGTGCTGAGCATGACTGGGTCCCTAAGGTGCTGCTGCACTATAAATAGCGGTATTAGCCTGAATTGCCTCCAATGCAAACATGAGGGCACTTGCCTTTTTTGTATGCATGCAATTTTCTTTTATGATTGTGGTTATTCCAAACATAGCCCATTGTTTTAGCAAACTGATTTTGTCATAGGAAATGTTTAAAACGGGCAAAGAAAAAATAGGTCAGTTCTTCCTTTGAAATCAGAGAGAAGTGTGCATTTGTAATATTTCCCAGGTTTATTTCCTTGGAGCAAGTTTGGCAGGTATGAGAGGAAGTTAAAGATTTATTTTTGGTGCTAAGTACCAGATGTCATACCTGCTCTTCAGAGACAGTTGCTTTTATCTCCAGCAGTACCTGCTCTAGTAGCAATGAAAAAAGTGACTTGAATCTCATTTAAAGCGTGTAGTGTGCACTGTTCACATGCCACTAAAGGAGAGGGAAGGCTTGTTTGGGAGACTCCAGGCAGCGTCTTTATGCATCATCATAAAGCAAGTATGTTTGCATCCCTCTCAGCAGTGTCTTTGCCTCTGAAGAAGTCATGAATTAAGGTATCCAAATCCAGGGCTTATGACCCCAGCACAGGCTGAAAGTCTACAAAGACATCCAGTTTGAAGTGCCATTGTATTTATGGGGTCTCAGCATGTGGCTCGTTTTGTAGCATTCAGGTGGTTCTTTGTAAAGGACCATTTCTGGGGAATCTGTGGTGCCGTGTGTACTCCATTCACGCTGGTCTTAATCCAGCACTGCTCAGCACCTTGCCTGTTGAGGCTCTGCTTGGTAGCAGAGGAACATTAAGAATATAGGGCCAAATCCTCAACTCAGGAAAATACCACAGCTTCTTTTGACTTTTAATCTGTGGAGGATCTAGCCTGTTGTGCCTGGTCACAGGGGCACATACACGCTGCTCTGGGCCCTGTTTACTGAAATGCTCCAATAGCAACACCACGTGATCAAAGGGAAACAGAGCCAGGGGAACAGCAGTGCCCATGGGTACCTGTTAACAGGCGGGAGCTGAAGCACACAGTTGCCATCAAAGACACTACTGTCCTCTGCTTTGCTCTGCAGCACTACAATCTCCCTGCTAACAGGACTCTGCCTTCCAGCTGAAGCATGACTGATGGTTGAAATAACAGTCCCGCTTTATTCCAGGTATGCCACTGACCTGCATAGGAAAGATAAGGTAAAGGCAGTCAAAGCAGCACACTCCTGTAGTCTCTAAGGGAACAAGCTAGTAGATATGTGAAGGAAAGAAATGAGGATGGGGCTTTACTGTTCCCTGCTAATAGGCTAAATCAGGAGTTCAGTGGGACTGAGATTTGACCCAGCAAGAAAAAGGAGAATAATAGGAAATGATCAAAAGATAGAGCTGGTGTTTCCTTCATGTTATGCTAGAATCTCTCTGTTCAAAAAGTCTCCTGAAACATGGAGATGTGGGGCGGACGGAGTGAAGAGGTGGGTTATGGTGATGGGAGGGTATTGTCATTACATAAATTGGAGCAGTTTAGATCTGTTTAAGTGTTTAATGCCATATCCCATTTGTCTTTTTTGAGCTTACTTTGCTGTGGTATGGGGGAAATCATGCTGGTTATTTGGTTATTCCTTTCTCTGTGTTTCCGTAAAATTAAGGACTGTGTCCTGCCTGTGCTATGGTCAAGGTTTGGTAAAGGGCTTTTGATGCATTTGCTGTCCTTTTGGCCAAAACTTAATCCTCTTTCCTTTTCATACTGTCCCTCCTGTTCTAAAACAGAGCAGTCAGGCTAAGTAACAATAAAGCTATTAGTAGTTTACCAAGGAGCAGGAATACCATTAGTCAGTGGCTAGTTTCCAGCAAAGTGTAGTTCTCAAGATGAATTGAGATTCTTGTCTTTGCATGGTGGACTCAGAAGAGATACGTAGCAGTTAAGTGCTCTTCAGAAAGCAATAAAACATTCACTTTAAAAATAAAGAAGTATTACGTAGATATTATTTCACTGGCCCAGAGGAGGGGGGAGTGCTAAGAGAGTAATGTAATGGCTGCACAGTTGTTAGTTTCTGTGAATATAGTGACATTTGGAGACCTCTGGTATTCATTTAAAATAAAGAATGAACTTTAAAATAAACAATGAACAAAAAAACTTATATGCTGTATGCTTGTCAAAGCCAAGTGTAGCAATCAGCTAATATGCTTATCAGTCAGGCAGTGTATATGGAGATATTCTGCTTTCACGCTGTCTGCTGATTGGAATTGGCCCCATGAAGAAGCCAGGTGATTAATCTGCAGGGGTTTATTTTTTCTGAACTGCTAACGTCCTCTGTTTCAGAGCAACAGCCCATGTCTCATTAAGCAGGGAAGATCTGAATGCAAGTGTGAAGGGCAGCACACAAAGATTCTCCACACATCTCTTGTTTGAGCCTTGGGAGATTAGAAAAATGAAGTCTTGGAGAAAGTTTGTCCTATGCTAGGGCTGAACCAGTACTTTTCTGAAAAGCAATGGTACTGTTAGAAAATATTTATGTGTTTCAGTCAGCAAGGATAAAATCTAAAGCCACAAGGCTCTTGTAAGGTCATAGTGGACACTTGGTACTAGCCCAGAAATGCACAGCTGCCACTTCGGCTGACCTGCTGTGAGAATCATGCTCTTTTTAAATCTGTTGCTCCATTGCTTTGGTGATTACACCTCTCTCTTGCTGTGTTCTTTCCACCCATACTGCTTGTGTACTCTGGCATCAGATGCTGAGAAGGCAAATGGGGCTGCTGAGTCCAACTGCCTCAACAGAAGAGGAACAGCGGAAATAAATACTCTAAAAGATTTTGCAATATTAGATTAATCTTAAGGGTATCATCTTGAGGTTATTAGCAACCATTTATAGTCTGTGTGGTATTTGTCTGTAAAACTGATTTCTGTCATCAACTGAAATATTTGAAAACATGTTGATTTAGGGAAAAGATTTTTCTGACAATGTGATGTTATGTAAGCATTAGATAATTTATTAACCCTAGTAACTTTCTTCAGAAATAGGGAAGTATTTCAATTAAGGCTCAGATGTATAGGTTTAGATCTGCATATTCTAGTGTCTGCTAACTAGGCATTTAGCCCTGCTCACTTTCACTCAAGTCTTTTCCTTACCTGAATTCCTGGTCATGGAGTAGCTGTGTCGTATGCACCTTCTGGCACCTCTCTGATTGCATCCTGTGAGCAAGTCCATGCTGGGAGGGAGGGTAGCCATGAGGATGGGTTATTGTGGAAAAGGAGTGAGGAAGATGAGTGAATAACTGTCTTGCTTCAGGCTCTAAGAAAGATGTGCTAAGCTCCCATTTTGAACCTGAGAACCAGGAAAGGAGAGTGGTGCATGGGAGGGAGCAGACCAAGGCTCAGTGCTTCCACTCACGTTCAGATCGGACAAGCAAAGGCAATAAGCCAATACTGGGAATACAGACTAGAGCTGCAAAATCATGGGTCCAATCTAATAATGTATTGGTTCCAGGAATAGGGGACTGTTGTAAACTGTTGCAATTATCATGGACGACAAGGTCACTGGAAATGGGAGTGCTCAGTATGACAAAATAAAATAAGCCTCCCCAAAAGACCTCTCAGTCCTATAGAGCCTTTCTGTGCTCTATGCGCAGCCCTAAATGTAACATATTGTTAGATATTTACCCATGATCTGGATGGCCACTGGGCTGTGGAGATACAGTGGCAGTAGGGAAGGATTGAGGATGCTTGTGAGAAGGGAAATCAAGCAGGTTTCAAGGGTTTCTGGGCTTTGCTCTCTGCTGAACCTCTACTGTTTTTTTCTTTTTCTCTCCTATTATGCTTTAAAGTTCTACTATAAACAATTAGAGGAAATCTAGCAATAATATTGCCTGTGGAGGCTACAAAAGTAAGAATACATTCTACATCACCACTTTCCTTTGTTTGTCTTTTTTATCTTGTTTATCTCTGATCAGCTGCAGATGAAATAACCAGCTAACTGATTTCACATACAGGGCTGCCACTCATGCTGATGAAACTCTGCTGACATGGGAGTATGCTCTGTAGCAGTCTAGCAGTATCCATTTCTTATTCCAATACACTGACAGGTCACTCAGGGAGACTAAAAACTCTATTCTGAAGTGGAAAAGAAACTGCAATTTCAATTTTGTTTTGATTTGAAATTTTCCAGCTACCTATCAAGACCAAATCCTTGAAATATTTACTTAGAGAAACTGAAATACCCCTATTTGAAATAATGGATATGCAAGATTTAGCCATTAAAGAGTTGGGGTAAAATTAAAATCCTCTTCAATAATAACTAAAGTCGGAGAAAATCTTTCAAGAAAATTAAACACTTGATCAAAAAGAGAGAAGGGTTATTGTCGAGAGCGTAAAGATTAAACAGGAGAGTTGTCTCAGAGAATAACCATCAATGATAAGTAGCAAGCAGTTAATAATATCCCCTCAGGGATCTTCTTTTACTCATGTAGGTTTTTGGACAAATGCAATATTACATTTCTTACAGTTAAAGCGTGAGAGAGCTTCATGTCATTCCAGAGTAGCAATAAAACTTCAATGGAGTAAGGACAACTGGAGAGGTGGGGAAGGGGGTGACCCAGAAGCCGAAACAGTGGGGAACCAGTGATGGTTCTCTACAAATAACTTTCTTTTTTAACCCCTAGATTTCTGAGACCTGTTCTCAGTCTCTCTGCTGTGCCTCTTTTTTCACATCCACAGCACTGTATTAAGGCTGAGATTTTATACAGTATTGCCCCTTGTTATATAGCAGCTGAAAATGAATGAGACCAAGCAGACTAAGGGTGTGATTCCATGTTGTAATTAAGAGCTAGTTTAAAGCTTGAACATGCAAATGGTTGAATTGGCAGAATTAAAGGGATAGTAATCTGCAGCCGGGAGAAGGCACATAGGGTGGAAAGGATGGGGGCACGAGGGTTTGGAGAACCTCTCAAGCCAGCTCTGCAGCTGGAGAAACTGTAACATGAAACGGCTCCCTTGATCTCTCATTTTTCTTCTCTTATTCTCTCCTCCTGTATAATTATAATAATAAATCTTTTTGTTCCTCAACCATCTTGTGGCCATTGCAAACATTTAAGAATTAATGGAGTTCTCACACGTGATGCACATGTTCTGCATGTCCCCTTGTGTCCCTCCATTTATTCATTTATCATGTACACACAAAATTCCCATAAAATATTAATCTGAAATACAAATCTCTCTTTGCATCCTGGGAGCATTTGCATATAGTAATGTTAACAAGATTATTAATTCTGCATGCACAGTCTGTGGACTGCATACAGGGCCAAATCTCTCTCAGCAACTATGCTGAAATCAGTGACAATTTCAGAAACATTATTTTCATATTAAAAATGCTAAGTGGAAAGTGACAGTTCCCTAGAACTGAAGTATTATCCTTAAAACTCAAACAAGATGATTTGAAGCTCAGTTTTCAATTTTTCGTTCTAAGAATTCCTCTGTAAAAGGAATTTTATACTGCTCCATATTTCTGCCCAGTAGTTCCTAATATATTAGTACAGTCTAGAAACAAAGTGTTGTTTTTGTGGTTTTTTTTTTTAACAGTGCTGTAATCCATGGGGAATCTGAACATTTCTTTTGCCTTTCCTTCTTGTTGAGAACATCAGGAGTAGCAACACTTCTGCCGGTTGGGCTAGGTTGCCCTGGAAAGGGTAGAACGTGTTGGTGTAGATGGACCAAAAAAAATTCAGTGAGGCTGGAGAGAGCATCATTTTCTCAGGGATAACAAGTGAAAACTGAGCAGGCACTTGGTGAAATGGAATGGCCAGGATGGCTTTTCTGTGGTGGGGAAAATCTCTGCATCTCTCTCTTGGCTTTGAACGTTGGAAGGGTAGGGCTGTCCTGCCTTTCACAGAGGTGAGCCCTAGGGCACCTTGGAGGCCTGTGGAAGCTGTGGGGAGTGGCTCTGGAGCAGGGGCACATCTCCTGGCCTAGGATTTACTCTAGAAGGAGGGAGGGAGAGAAGGAAGAAGGGGCACAATCTTGTCTAAGCCTTGATGGTCTGCACTGGCCTGCTTGGTTCCTTCACCTTGCAAGGCAGGCTTCAGACAAAAAGTAGTGCCCACAATGCACCCAAATCCCACCAGACCAGAAATATTGGGGCACGTTACATACACCCCTTCCCCAGGTTCAGTTCACCCCCTAGCAAGTAATTTTGTTCTCAGTGGTGGATTGGTAAAGGGTTGTCTTTCCCTGAGTGAAACCTGCATCACTGGAGGTTTCTGACAGATTTTTACTGGGAAAGGGCCTGCAGCTAAAGTCAGACCTTTTCTTCTGCCAGAACAGGGAGAGGTGAGAGGTGGTTGCCAAAGCGGAGCAGGTCCCTTCTGCCAGGTGCCGCACCCCTAGGGGGAAGCTGGGGCTCTCAGTGGGGAGGAGGTAATGGGTTTCTGGTTGCTGCTTCTGGGTCTTACAATGCTCTGTCTGTGCTGTAGTAAAATCAAAGCACTTCTTCGTGTTTGAGAAAACAAATGTCTTTTCAGTTTGAATTCTGATATTCAAATTTCTATTCTGATACGCCCATTTACATGTCTGTAGTTTGTAAAAACAGTCAGTGCTCTACTGTCTACAGGAACAATGCCATTCATCCCTCAGCTCCTAACTGTAAAGCATTCATTTGGCTACACAGCTTTTAAAAATACAAATGAAGCACGTGAGACAACCTCCACAGCTGGAGTTAAGTACTTCCACGTGCTTTGCTGAATCAGGGACCAAGTTATTAGAAAGATCTTTCAGGACTGACTGGAGATCCATAAGAAATTGTCTTGACTTAATCAAGCCATCATATTTCTCTTAATCACTACTACTACATCATCTTTTTTCTTTCACTTCCTCCTTATTCATGCTTAAATGAGAAACATCTGTTTCCATTTTTCACATTGTTCTGTTATGTGAGTAACGATATCAAACATCATTTTTTTTTTCCTGCACTGTGAAAGAATAAATTAGTGTTAAGTTTTGTGAAGTGCTTTAAAATACTAAAGCAAAACGTGTTTCAGCTGCAGGTCATTAAGATGAAAAATCATAGTCTGTGTGCAGTGCAAAACTGCCAAAAAATTTATCAGCCCAAGCACATTTCTTCACCTGTCTTTTACTATAACAACTGAAGATGGCGAAATGACAGTAAATGTTGTCTTCAGGGATGGAGCAATTAAAAGTGCTCAGTGCTGTAATCCACAGGAGTGCCTTGTAGTAATGAATCTTGGTCTGATCTGGAGATGCCTGAAGGTTGCTCCAGTGTCACAGACTTCAAGCTGAGTCTCCTTGACCTCCAAATCTTCCAGCCAGGCACAGTATTGTGCAGAATTGCCTAATCCCCTGTAGATGTTTGTTACTGAACTTCAGCTGAAAATTCCTCTCCCTGTCCCCAGTGATTTAAGATTTGGAGATTGTTTCCAGGGCAGGTGGCCAGAGTGAAGTTCAACTGGCAAATCTACTTTGCAGGTGAACTGAGATGCTCTTTATGTGCCAAAGCCCAAATGTAGGTGTCTGTGTTCCTTTGTTGATAATGATCTCCTTTGTAAAGCACTTTGAGGTCTAGAGATGAAAAGCCAATGACTACCTGAGAGCTTGGCTATTATTAAATAAAATTAATATTAACAACGAGTACATTCACTGAATTCTATAGGAAATGCCAAACCTTTTGAGCAGGTCCTAGCAGGCAGGTAATAGCTTACTCCTACAAGAGGCTGGGTTCGTTTCCCTCTGTCTTTAATTAAAAGGTCCAGATCCTTCCTAAGAGTAAAGGGAATGTTCAGCATCTGGCAGGAACGGGCTTCAAAACTGTTCCGGGGCTTTTCTAGCATCTTAAGACGAAATACTTGTTTGTTCTTCCAATCTGCTAGAGCATCAGCCCAGTGTTGAGAAATTCTACTGCACTGTGCTCGCGCCCTCCCTGGAGCAGATGAATGGGATGGTTTGGGGTCTCTAACAGCCCTATGCACTTTTTAAGATAAATAGTCTGGCTCCCATTTCATATAAACCCTGCGTTTTTGAGACTGTATATATATTGCTGCACTGAATCTGTTCACCTGCAGCTCTCCCCACCCCCAGCTTATGAGCATGATTTCCTTTTATGCACCGCTCTGTCACAGCTTGGCAAGTTTCCCAAGACAATCCATACCAGAAAGGAGAATATGGCTGCTGAGCAGCATAGACAGGAGAAATGCCTTATGTAACAGATTCATTTAAATACTCTGAAACGTTGAGACATGTGAGACGTAACTGAAAGCAAAATGTGGCCCTTAATCTCTAGCATCAGTTCTTCTGCCTGTCCTCACCATCATCAGCATCTAATAGTCACTGACTGTCTCCATTGACGTCTCTATCTTTTTCAAGAAACTGCCTGTGGCAGAATGTACAAACAGCTTCGCAAGCAGTTTTAGGGGCAGGGTTTTTATTTGTTTTGTTTTTTTTTTTTCCTAATTCCTCATGATCCTCATGAGTATTCCTCACTAATATGCCTGTGGCATCATTAGGTGTTTAATGAGAGTGATGTTGCCTGAATATTATTGTTTTTATAGCTCATTTTATTTTGACAAGTCTTCAGTTTTGTGGCAGTTTATAGTGTGCAGACTTCTTCCTGTATCTGACTTTTAGAATTTGTAGAAATATTTATCACAGAGTTATTGTCATAAAACCTGAAATAATGAATTGCCAACATTCATTATGTTCAAGTGCAATATATGTTCAACACCACAGTAGTTTAATGACATCAATTAATTATTTTAGTGTATTTCTTTTGTATAACTGAAGCACCAGGAATAGTCCAATAATGGCCACATCTTGGATAGCAGTTCGGTGCAATTCTGCAGATGAACAATCCTGTTTGGCTTCTTTTAGCAGCCTCCTGAAAGACCAGCATGGACTCCAGCAGGTCGTGGATCACAGTCCTGTCCCTCTTCTTCCTCACATCCAGAATCTTGATCATTATATGTTGTACTCAGACAAAAAGTGCCAGCATTGTACCTGCAGAAATCAAAGCTGCTAAAATTATAAGGCTTGTGTAGATGCATACAATGTCATTTTACCCCCTGCATTTTGTCCACATGTTGGCTGTGCTACATCCATTTCTTTACTGATTAAATTAAATAGATGCAGTTTTTGTGTACAGACAAGACCATAATTCTTACTTAGGAAAGTGCCATCTTCATTTACCATGTCATGTGGATGATCAGTGCTGAGCTGTGCATTTATTCAACAGCTGCGTCCATGCAAGAAAAATGGTGATATTTGTAACAAATAAACTAATACCCATGAAGTTCTCTGTTTTATATTATCTTCCAAATTATTTTACCCGGTTTAGGATGCCAGTGCATGAGTGGCAGGATACATCCAATCCATTCTTTTCTTACTATGAGCCTTTCAAACAACTAGCTGCTGTCATTAATTTAGCTTGCTTGCCTTTACTAAGATGAGGAGAATTACTGGGGAGAAGGACAGTGAAGGTACTCTTGCTGCTTTGTTGTGTAATGGGTGTCCTGTATGACAGTAAAGGGGAAGAATCTGCACCTCTCTGCAGTCCCTTTTCTCCTCCCACCACACCGCAGCATGAGTGCACAACGATTTTGCTTTTGGGATTCCCCATTGCTGGTTAGATGGTATAGACCCCAGAGGTCTATGCCTCTGTTCCCAGCA
The DNA here is from genome assembly GCA_011801015.1 of Ardeotis arabs. Lineage (NCBI taxonomy): Eukaryota > Metazoa > Chordata > Aves > Otidiformes > Otididae > Ardeotis > Ardeotis arabs. The sequence continues at coordinate 44,419 of JAAGAY010011053.1, read as the reverse complement.
CAGATGCAGTCAATGGAGCTGCACAGCCCTGGGAGCAGATGATGTTAACAAAATTGTACTTGTATACATAGCTACTGTTTCAAATGTGCATATCCTGGCTTCCATCGTCTCTATTTTTATGTCCTTGTTTATATTTAATAGCAATTACAGTGGTTAACTGGCTTTGTTTTGGAAACCTTGACATTTCTCTTGTCAGTACTGAAGCTGTGAAGATCAGAAACAAAGATGTGCCTTTTTACTCTGTTTCTTCTGATAGGTTTTGTCATTTGGCAACTGTTGTTCTGTTAGACTTTGCAGAATTTGGACAGGATTCTGATCTCCTACAAAGTGACACAAACACTTATTAGAATGCAAGAGCAGGTTTGGGGCCTTTTTTCTGATACACCATGCTGGGTGCCATGCATGAGAAATTAGAGTCTGTCTGTTATTATGTGACCAAACAGCTGCAGGAACTTCTAGTGCTTTTAAATAGTAGTAAAATGAAAATTGAAACAATATTCCCATAAAGCAGAATGTAAAACACAGGCTCTGCTTCTGCAAGTCTCTCAGGCTCTAGAAGAGAATGATCAAATCCAAACCAAGCCAGCGCTCTTACACTTATAGTTCCATTGAAGTAAAATAAAAAATAAGGAGAAATTCTGGGTTCTTCTACAAGCTCTTTCATGGTAGTTCCTATTTCCATAGTCTCTTTTCAAAGCCAGTCCAGTGAAAAAAAAAAAAAAAAAAGAAAAAAGAAAATAGTCATTTTTAAATTAAATGAAACACAGGACTTGATTTTTTCATTTACTGCCTCAAGGGCATATTTTTTGAAAATCATATAACCTTTGGAAGAAAGGATCCCATGGTTAGGATGCATTGCAGTTGACATTGATACATACTACATTTTATATTAGGTTATTTTTCCTTTCAGATGCAGAGGTCATCACTCACATGGCATTTCCAATCAAGCAGTGGGGAACTCCCCAAGCCATTTAATTTTCCTGCTCCTACTGGGAAATGAGATTTGTTCAGTCAGCCTCCCTGCAAGTAAAATACCCTCATCCCACCCAGAACAACAGAACTGCCAAATGTAGGGAGGCCAGCAAGCTTTGTCCTTCTGTCCAGTACAAGTGCTCCTGTGCTACCATTAAGGCTGTATTGCCTGAGCATCATGGACCCTCTGGGGCTTCCTGGGAGTACCCCTGCTAGGAATCTGGAGGGAAATTCCTCAGAAACCTTCTCTGTTTTCTGCCCCCTCCCATATACTCTGGAGCATCTCTACTCCTCACTGCTTTTCCCTGGAGCACCCCCATACCTGTCCAACAGAGCCATATGGCTTGGCCCTTATACTCAGCTCTGCACCTGTATGCATGCCATACCTGGCCAGACCTGTTCAGCACCATCTGGCCATGCAGCCCTCAGGTTTACCGTAACATGCCTTCATGGTCTCCCCAGCCCAGCCTCCTCCACCTGGCCCTGGGCTGCCATCTGCAAACGCTTTGGCCTTCTCACAGCCAGTCTTCCTCTCCACTTATAAGGCCACAGCTACAAGCCAATCTTTTCTTGCTTCTATTAACCCAGAGGTGGAGCAGCCATGTTCCCTGCCAGAAGGAAGAGTGACACCCTCCTCCATATTGTCTGCAAAGCAAAAGGAGAGCACTACAGAGTCTGTTTCTGAAGTGAAGGCCTGAGTGGGTCATCCCAGAATGGACTGAGAGACCAGAGAGGTGCTGGTCCGAGGGAAGGGATCAGCCAGCTGCTGCAGGAAGATCAGAGGGGTGGTGATATGTGGGGCTTTTTACATAAAGGTAGGGGGTTGCAGGTTGTATGTGGTACAAATGTGCTGATGTCACATGAGTACTGGAAAGGCCTCACATGGTATTCTGCTGATGTTGTGGGGTAGATGTGCCTCATTTGCTGTGCCATGCAGATATGCCTAAGAGACCTGGAGACCTAACACGGCATGCAGGGGCAGCCCCTGTGCATGTATCTTGATTCCTAGCATCTCTGGATTCAAGGGCTCTTCACTGGCTGTTTGCCCCAAGCTGTACTTTACAGTGACCCTTTCTAGCAGGAGGAATTTTAAAGGGCCAAGGTTAACATATGGCTGGAGTTAGAAATGGTGGCTTTGTGTCCTGGAGGTTCACCGTCATTTCCAGCCCTGCCCTCTTGCTAACATCAGGTATCAGCCCCCTGCACTGCCATGAAGCACTATGATCTCCCATTGGTGGGTCCTACACAGCAAAAGCAGTATGTCCTCTCAGATGGTGTTTTCAGCCTCTCTCCTCTCAGCGTGCTGGAGAGCTGTTTGATCAACACAAGCTTTGACAGTCGGGCATCATTAATTTTCCACAGCCTACTACTTGAAACTCCTGAAAGGATGGGCTGTTGCTGTTCCTCATAGCCCTTGCTGGCCTGAACTGCCTGCTGCACTGTCCTGCTGCAATACAGGAATGCTGCGTGCCTCAAGCCACGGCTCTCCTTCCTTGGGCCTGGGATTTAAATTCTATCAGCTCTGTCAAGGAAAAAAAGAGAATTCTCAATATATAACTGCTTCTTTTTAAAGGATGAGATAAACTATAATGCATTAATGATGGAAGTCATCGTGTACAATTGATGCTTAGTGAGTACCCATTGTCTTAAATTAATCCTAATAAGCACTGTTTTCCCCAGCATGTGCCATTTTAACAGTCATTGTGAAAAGCTGTACTTCCTAATGTACTATAACAATGTAATGACACCCTCCTCTTTTAGAAAGCATAATTGATAAAATGTGATAAAAACATGAGTACTGCTTATTCGTAAATGAGATACTTTTAAAAGTACTCTCAGCATTACATTGATTGGGTTAAATGACTTGCTGATTAAGACATTTACATGAAATATTAAACCGTCATTATCTGGCTCCTGTTAAGATTCAAAATCAAGATTCTCCTTTGCACAGAGTAAGTAAAAACTGTTCTGCTGTTTTAAAGCAGAATATAAACATTGTAACTCAAAGCCAGAAGTATATTTGAATGGCAATGCACACCTAACTTCTTATAAAGGAATGCTAATATACTTGGGATAGAATTAGAGAGACACATCTGATACACTAGTAGATAGATTTGAGTGCTCCCCGAGTGTTCAGACAGAGCTTCTTTTGCTGAAATTCCCAAAGTGAAACTACTCTGCAGACTATTTCAGCTTTACAGATATCCCATTTTTTACTCTATGAATTATCTGCATGGTCTAACTAAAAATACACTTCCAAAGCTGTACCTTGAGTCCCTTTCCACACACTGACCTGTGAAGACATTGTTGGAAACCAGAGCCAAGGGCTGTGAAACTGGGACAAATTTTAAAAGTGAACATGACTGTTCTTCTAAGTTTCTTCATTCTTTCTTTTATCTGAGAAACCTCTACTCAGCATGCATTCTAGGATACTGAAATAACTATTTTACAGTTATTTTAAATATGTAGATTTCTATTACTAGGAAAATTAGTGCTAGATTTTTCTTTGAGCCTGGTTGAAAGCTCATTAAAGTCTTTGCAGCTATTTCACTGAGCTTATAAGAAACATTTTATGTTCCTATGAGCTTCGCACTAAAAGCAATAGTATTATAATACAAGATCTGCCTGCAAATCCCAAACCTAAGACAGTATTTCCTGAACAGGATAATTGCGAATGAACTGCTGTTCAAAATAATTTATCTGAGAGTTTAGGTGGGATGTGATCTGGAAATACTGGGTGAACAAGAAATAAGCAAAAGTTTTAATATAGCTTTGGTCATTGCACTGAACATACTTTTTGGCAGATCAGTGGTAATGGATGTGACCAAGCTAAGGAGCTAGGAGATGCTTCTCCTCTGTTGGCATAGAGAGGGACCGACAGGGAGGTTGGAAAGAAAACAGTTACTGGGTAACAAAACTTGCATTGTAATAATTCTGGGTTTTAAGTTCTCTTTTTGTTTTTGTCAGCCTACCATGCCATATACTGATTCTGTACTACCACAGAATCTGATAAATAAGTTTTTAAAATTGTATGTTAACTCTTAAGACTGTGTAAAACTATCACAGTTTTACATATTTTTCCCCCCTTCCTTTCCAGGATTCAATTACAAAGATGTCTGTTTTCATGCCCTGAAGATATATACTTATCTATACAGTACAATATACTCTAAAAAAGCTTTTGTAGTTTTTTTAAGCTTATCTCTGATGTTAGAAAACTCAGCTATATTCATAATTAATTGTCTTGATCAAAACCAAACTCCTTACAATTAAGAAACAAACAGAAGGTATGGCATATCAAACAGACTTTCTGCTGCTGTGATCTTACCTAAACACAAGATAAGCTCCTCAGTACTTCCACATTAATAGTAATAAAGTGCTTTTTTGCTTTCTTTACTTCCTCTTTAAATATGATTATTTATACCTTCCCATACACAAACCTCTGGTGCTTTACAAACAAACAATAATGAAGATTTACATAATTGTTTGTGTGAAGCATAAGGACAAAAGGGTGTAGGTCCATCCAACGTAATGAAAGAAATCACAGTTGCTGATGTGGCAATTGCCTACTGGGCAGAACAGTAGGAAGCTGTGGGGAAAAGAAGACAGTTTGAAATCCTGCCTGGCATGTAGTTATACTAATACATTGCCAATGACATTGACAACTGAGAGATGCTGTTCATTTTTCAAGTGCTGCTAAAACATACGGCATTTACTTCTAAAGGCAAAGGTCTTTGATGAAGATGTCTTCACTTGGACCTTTGTCCTGACTTCCGTCTGCCCAGATGACTTTGAAATACGGAAATGGTGAGGGTTGGCCACCAAAACCTTTTCCTTTTTGTGAGAGTGTTGAAATGGTGTTCAGCTGAGGGAGGTGACTTTCCCCATGTTGTGCTACCTGTGTCCCTCACTGGGACACGTAGAAGTCACAAATTTGGAGATGGACTGTGCCTAAAATGATTATTGCCACCATTTCCCCACAATAACATTGCTTAGGTCTCTAACATATGCTGTAGACGTGGGTGTGACCCTCATGCTAGTCACAGAGGTGGGTGTAGGGAGAAGTAGGGTGTGACACAATTAGGAGGAGACCAGAATCTGGCACTCCACAGGTCTGGTGCAATTTCCTTCTCATCAGTAATGCTCTGCCAGCATAGGACAGTCATGGTGAAGGTCAGGCTTGCGGTCGATAGTAGTACGAGCTGAACTCGTTTATGCCCTGTCCTTTGCCGGGATGCATTAAGGTTACCAGTGTGACACCGGAAACAGGGAATTTGAAATTAGTACCTCTATCTTCTCTCTGTTTGTGATTTTGGCACTATAATGTAAACGGAATCATCAGACTGGGTTAAGCAGAGCTATGATAATTTATACCTTTTATAACTAGGCCCTTTCCATCATCTGTTGAAGGCCAGTTTATTGCCACAGCTTTCTTCCTCTCCCACTAGTATGTAATTCATCAGCAGACTCAGGAAGAAATTTGTTATGTTTTTGTTGCTCATAGCATATTTTCATATATTAATACTTCCTGTGTGCAATGCAAATGGCAACCCTCCAAGGCAATACATTGTTGTTTTTAAGAAGGTCAGTGCTATAATATATGGTGGTAGTTTCCTACACTAATCTGCTTTCTTGTGATCTTTGAATTCTGTGAGACTTGAGCTCAGTAAGTCAGACTGAGAAGAGAGATGTCAGATCCTCCTGAAGTGAACATAAATGTAGGATTAACTATCATCTTTTTAATGTGGGATAAATTAGAATAACACAAGATAAAGGAAAAGCAGCAGAAAGACCAAGGTTAATTAATTACTATTGATCATTAATCCAGGATTTGTTAATTAATAACATTTATTATGGTGCTACCTGAGGAGCAGCTAAGAATGGAGCCTCGCGTGCCAGGCAGACAGTGCTGCCCCAGCAGCTGCTCCTCTCTGACCAGTGGCAGATGACAGTGACACTCCTTAGTGGTGAGACTGAAAACAGGAGACAACTGTGGGAGGCTGGGTATGGAGCTGCTGCCCTCCTGACAAAAGCTGTTTTGTAACTGCTGGTGCAGGCCTAGCCAAGAGGAGCAGGTCTAAGCAACAGACACGGTATTTTCGTACTGGTGCCTATGGACAGAAGCCTAGCAATGGGAAAAGAGAGAGCCAGTTGTTTTTATTTTGTAATGTGGGAAACTGTTTTCTAGCTGGGAGATTTAACAGTACTAAAGGCAATGAACAGTGGCAAGCAGTAATAGTTCCCTAGGTAGAGTTTCTAAATAGCCTTCCATTGCAAAATATTTAATTTCAGGACTAACTTTAACTTGGGATCACTGCTAAGAGAGCCATAGGTTTTAATGGCTACTGGTTTTAATTTTACTTAAACATTCTTCCTGCCCTCTTGTTGTTTTACTGGCAATTCTAAAAGTTTAATTGATACTGACAAAGATGACTAGAATATCTTGATTTATAGCAGAGACTAAATTTATATTATAAATAAAATACTTTTTTTGTTCTGTCTGAAAAATAGACAAGACTTGACATTCCTCTTTAATTAACATTGACAACTGTATTTCAAAAGAGCCTGTGAAACAAGCAAGTCAACAAAACATGAATCAACAGCTCAAACAACAAAAAGTTAAGAAAAGTCATTTTTCCTCTTTCAGTTTTTACAATGTTGAAATAAATCAAACTCCTGTTATTAGTTCCTTTAAAATTTCAATGGAAATAATGTTAATTACTGTTTGTTGAAATTATCAGTACATTGAGTTCCTAAATCTGTTTATATTGGTGAAATTAGTACTGTATCTTTGTAAGAAAGGCCAAGAAATAGAAAACATCTCTGTAGGATGAAAACAAAAACTCTGTGGCAAGCTGAGCAATAACACAGATATTTTTTATATCATGTTTCTGGGGCCTTGTTTTTGTAGTTATGAGGGTCTAAGGGCAAAGACAAGACAAACTTTATAGGTAAAGGTTAAGGTATTTTCTTAAAACAACCATCTTAGCTGAAAAAAAAAAAGCATTATGTCTTGGGTACTAAAAAACTTCCTTACTTTTTCAATTTATAGTAGTGGATTTAATAAAATATGCTACTTTTTCCTACAAAGCCCATTTTTGTCTGAAATTCAGATATCAAAAATCATTTCAATTTTGAAAATGTTACGGAAGACAAAATATTTTACCAAAGCAACAGTACAAACATGACATCAAAGTAGTAAATGGAGAGGGGAAATGGATGGGATAAATGCGATGTATCCATTACATGAGTGCATTACTATTTTGAAAATCCTATAGGCTTAAATTGTTCTACAACTTAAAACTATGTAATTTAATCTTTTATCTGTTGTTGTTTTGATTGCCATACACAGGATAAGCAGAATATTTTGTTACTGAAAGAAACGTGTCAACTGAAAATGGAATTTTCAAAGAATGATGCATATAGTGGCTATATTTCCATGGTGAAGCGTTTTGCATAGAGTTAATGAAGTACTTGAGGTCCTAGGGAATAAAAGGTGCTATATAAATGTAAGAAATTATCATTAAAAAGTTTTTCCCTGCAGGCATTTGGGATTTTGCTGTGTGTGTTACAAGGAGGCATTTGCAATCTTCTTTCATTCAAAATGCTTCAGCTTAGACCTGCTCCAACTCTCCCTCAGCTACAAAAATGTTTATATGAAGAAACAGTTTCTAAATTGGTTTCAGTTAGTCATATTTTGGTGCAAAGATGAAAGAGCCTGCCTTGGTTTATGCTTTTTATAACCATTTTGAAGACCAGGAGGAACCAGGTACCAGCCTTCTATCAAGAGGTTTTCAAATGCAGTTTTAACCGTTATTAGGCCTTGTCTGCGATAATACAGGACACAGATAGAATTCCTGGAAACAAAAAGCCAGCTGTGCAATATCTGGCTTAATTTTCAAGAATGGTATCGTACCATCCTTTACTGGCCACACGTATTCTTTTCCTTAGAGTGCCTCATTGGAGGCTGGTCCTAGAATTTGTATTTCATGCACACATGCAATCCCAATTTTGCATCATTTTGTGTATGTTTTTCAAGTTTTCTTAATACAACATGCAACCTTCAGGATTGTCTGCTACTTTTCACATATTACAAGTGGCAAAGCTGGTGAAATTAGAAATCTAAACAAGAGTTCTGACACAACTGGACACAATCTTTTTACTGCACTGCCATTTTGATGAAATGTTGCAGTTATGTGCTTCATGAGCTCATGCCAAATGTGGATTTTTCTTTGGATCCACAGATTGTGTGGATCATCAGCATGTTTTAGAGAGTCCACTGCTGCTTATGGAATTGGGTCTTTTAGCTCAGGTAGTAAGTTGAGGCATTGAACTCCTAGATACCTTTAAACTCTTAAGGATTTGGCAGCATTAGAACTAAAGTTCAGATTTCCTATATGCTTATATAGATTTGGGTGTTTTCCTTCAACTATTAATTGCAGAATTGAAGCAAGAATTGCTGTTGCTTAAATATTATCTGCCAGGGGACAAAATATATGTAAGTGTGATGATCTTAAAATAATTGGGTACAATATATGCTATTCAGCAAGAAGCAAATATTAATATTTGCTTTTCATATGTTTATTATTTGTATTTTGGTTACGAGGGAGCACATAAGACCAAGAATCTTAGAAGAAATCTATAGATTGCATGAGATGATAATGTTTCCTGTGTTTAAGAGCAGTGGAAAACTGTCTATACATGCTCCAAAATATCAGAACTTGATTTTATAAATGTATCTTTTCAGAAAACAAGCTTAATTCTCAGAAGAATAACATTAGCACTCATTAGAGTACTGAGTGCTTTAGGGTAGTGTTAATGAAATTCATAGCCTTTTGCCTGTGGGCTATCAGTTTGAATTCAGTCTGACTCTGTGGAGATTAAAAATTGGCCTATTTAATGGCCTTTTAGTCATCTCTAGTGAGACGAGTTTGGTAGGTCTCAGTCCCATAACATAAAACCTTCACACTGCCTTCTTGTAACTGGCAAGCTCCAGAGAAACCCCCAAATTTAATGGATTCTAGGGAAAAGTAATCTCTGGTACCATGAAGAAAACAAAGAGCAAAAGCCTTGGTTCACATCAGCACTAACAAACACATTATTCTTAAATGTGGAATTTATAGTGATAGATAAAGTTTAAAAATTAGCAAATTAGCTGAGCATGTGACATATGTTGCCAAACAGCTATACAGAATGTAACATGACAAAGACTCCCAAAGGGGATATCTACACCTGTGCGTAAGATCACACCAACACATTAAATGTTTAAATATCTCTGGGATTAACTTTTATCGGAAAAAAAACCAGGATCAGAACAGATATCTGGATAGTAACTGCTGCTAGAGAAAATGATGCTGAAAACAATGATTGCCTAGTCTGCCTCCATTACTTCACAGCAAAGTCCAATGCTTCTAGTCTTTTCTTATGGATATTTAACTTAGTCTTAAAAATATTAATGAAGTTTCTAGAACCCTCTAGAGAATATATGCCAGTTTCATTTATCTGTATCATAGGAAAACTATTCCTGAATTTCTTTCGGTACAGTTTGAAACTGTTAATTTTTGCCCTGTCTGCGGTGGATTTAGTGAACAATGTATTTTTCTCCCCACAGTGTTCTTTTCTCTAGACTGAAAATTTCAAGCATTCCTATTTTCAATTAGGGTCATGTCTTTTAAAATTTTTCTCACTCCCCCGTACTCCTTTCTATTGGACTTTTTTGAAATAAATTTTTCTTTAAATGCAGAGCCCAAATTTGAACACAGTATTACAGCTGAAGCTTTACCAGTATTAAATGAGGAGAATTTCTTCGTATGTCCTAGATATGACAGTTCTGTTTACACATCTCTTTGTACTGCAGCTTTTTTCACAACGGTGTGACATTGTTGACGCGTATTTGGTTTGTAATCTACTCTTGATCCCCAGCCTCTTTTCTGAAGACCTGGTGTTTATTCATCTGTTCCCAGTCTTGTAATTGTGCAATTGTTTTCTGACTTAAATGCTGAAATTGGCACTTGTATTTATTCAATTGCATCTTATTTCTGCAACCAGTTTGTCAAGAACTTGGAATCACAGAATAGTTTGGGTTGGAAGGGACCTTTAAAGGCCATCCAGTCCAACCGCTGCAAGGAGCAGGGACATCTCCAATCAGATCAGGTTGCTCAGAGCCCCGTCCAACCTGGCCTTGAATGTTTCCAGGGATGGGGCATCTACACCTCTCTGGGCAACCCGTTCAGTGCTTCACCACCTTCATTGTAAAAAAATTTTTCCTAATATCTAATCTAAATCTATCTCCCTCTATTTTAAAACCATTACCCCTTGTCCTGTCACAACAGGCCCTACTGAAGAGCCTCTCCCCATCTTTCTTGTAGGGCCCCCTTAGGTACTGGAAGACCACTATAAGGTCTCCCTGGAGCCTTCTCTTCTCCAGGCTGAACAGCCCCAACTCTCTCAGCCTGTCCTCATAGGAGAGGTGCTCCAGCCCTCTGATCATCTTCATGGCCCTCCTCTGAACTTGGTCCAGAACTGGACGTAGTACTCCTGGTGAGGTCTCACTGGAGTGGAGCAGAGGGGCAGAATCACCTCCCTTGACCTGCTGGCCACGCTTCTCTTGATGTAGCCCAGGATGCAGTTGGCCTTCTGGGCTGCAAGGCTGCATTGCCAGCTCATGTCGAGCTTCTCGTCCACCAGCACTCCCAAGTCCTTCTCCTCAGGGCTGCTCTCAGCCTATTCTCCACCAGCCTGTATTTGTGCCTGGAATTGCCCCAACCCAATGTGCAGGACCTTGCACTTGGCCTGGTTGAATTAATGAGATTTGCATGGGCCCACCTGTCAAGGTCCCTCTAGATGGCATCCCTCCCCTCCAGCGTGTCAGTGGCACCACACAGCTTGGTGTCGTTGACAGACTTGCTGAGGGTGCACTCTATTCCACTGTCCATGTCTCCAACAAAGAAGTTAAACAGGGCCAAGCCCAATACTGAGCCCTGAGGAACGCCACTTGTTACTGGTCGCCACCTGGACATTGAGCTGTTGACCACCACTCTCCGAGTGCAGCCATCCAGCCAATTCCTTATCCACCGAGTGGCCGTCCATCAAATCCCTGCCTCTTCAGTTTAGAGAGAAGGATGTCATGCAGGACAGTGTCAAATGCCTTGCAGAAGTCCAGGTAGATGACATCAGTTGCTCATCCTTTTGAATCCTTTTTGAATTCTTGTCTTGTCCTGCAATGTGCTTCCAGCTCTGCCAGTTTGACATTGTTGGCAAATCCAATGAATGTAAAATATCACTCACATAATTAGGCTTGGTATGAAACTCAGGATGTACCCACCTCCAAGGAACCGTGTTTGCTATATCCTGCTATTTTTCACAGTGCAGCATTGCTGATGTAGTTTTGCACCATTGCAGAGTCATTTCATTATGATGTGTCTTTTGCTTGCTCAATTCAGAGTTCTCTGAGATGGTGTCAAAAGCCTTACTTAAGTCAAGCCATAACAGATCTACCAGTATTCCATCCAAGGCCCGTTACACTGTCACAGTAGTTTGACTTGATATGATTTTCTTGACAAATGCGTGTTTGCTGTAACTTATCACTTCATTAGCTACCATGTATTTAAGGATGTGTGATTATTTGCTTCAATACTTTTCTGGGAACAGAAGCTGGAATAATTGACAGTTCTTGGCTCTACCTGTTCCCCTCTTTTGAATTGCATATGCTGTGTTTTCCCTTTTCCTCTCTCCTGAAATCTCAGTTGTCTTCCTGAGCTCTCAGTGACACTTGCTCACACCTCTAACGTTGCCTTAATCAGCTTCTCACTCTAGCGTGAAATCCTCCAGGCCTAGTAAATCTGAGAAAAAAAAAATATATAATTTATTAAAAAAGTCTTTACGCATTTGCTATTCTCCCCTGACTCCCTGCCCTTTTGAATCGCGGTTTGCCATCAGAAGCATTCATCTGAAGAAAGAAATGGCACCGAATGGTTCTACTTTCTCGGGTCACCTCATCGCTCCCCGCCCCCCCGGCTGCAGGGACAGTCGCCGGGTGGCCTCCCTGCTCCGCTCTCACGCGGCTGGCCAGCCGCCGTTAGCCGCAGGAGCCAGCCTTTCTCCCTGGCGCGGCGAGCGCCCCTGCCCGGCTCCCGCGGCACCTGACCTAGTTTTCCACTTTCTGCGGGAAAGGCACCGCCATGCAGCTGCCGCTCCGGCTTCCCGCTCCCCCGCCCGCCGCGCGGCGGAGGCGAGGGGCGCCCGCGCTGGCGGTCCGCCTGCGGAGGAAGGGTCTGTAAGGACATCGTCCCCCCGCCCGCCCTCAGGGCCCTGCCGGGAGCGGCCCGCCGAGGGCCGGCCTGCGGGGCCGGGGCTGCTGCCTGCCCAGGGGAGGCCGCGCCCCGCGGTACCGGCCGCACACCTGACACCGGCGGGAAGGCCGGCGCGCGCCCCCGCCGGCCGAGCAGCTCCCTGCGGGAGGGGGCGGGGGAGCGCCGGCGCGGGAAGGCCGCGCGCATGCGCGCTCCGCCCCCCCCGCCGAACACGCGCGCGCCCGTGTGTGTGTGTAGCCGCGCGCGAGGTGGCGGGGAAGTTTGCGCGA
>JAAGAY010011053.1:10320-31849 GCA_011801015.1 Ardeotis arabs | reverse complement strand
GGCACCGCGACTCGGCCGCAGCCGCCCGCGCCGCGGTAAGTGGCCAGGCCGAGGCGGCGGCGGCGGTCGCGCAGCGGAGAAAGGGCGGGCGGGCGGACGGACGAGGCGCTCCCTTCCCCGGCCCCACCTCGTCGCCTCCCTCCGTCTTCGCCGTCGCTTCTCGCCCCCTCCCCGAGCCGGCGAGCGGCCTCCCCGGTGCCCCGGCCGGGCCGGACACAAAGGGCCGTGCCGAGGAGGGTTTTGTTCGGTCACATGAAGCGGCGTAGCCAGTGAGCGCGGAGCTGGGAGGGGGAAGCGGGGCCGCCGCCATTGCCAGGCTCGGAGGAGCTGAGCAGCCGGGTGCCGCCGCGGCGGGGCCTAGGGCGCGGGGATAGCCGCCCGGGGCCGGGCCGCCACCACCGCGGGGAGCCAGGTAATGCCCCGCGCGGCGCCGCCGCGGCCGGGCCCGGAGGATGCCGTCGCTCGGGGGGCGGCCGGGGTCATCCTGGGGGGCTCCGGCTGGCGGCGGTCCCCGCCCGCAGCCTTTCCCGGCGTGCCAGGGCGGCGCGGTGGGTCCTGTTGGGCGGACCTGCGCTCTGCTGCTCGCCGCTTTGCTGCCTTTCGTCGCCCTAGTGCGGGTCGCCGCACACGCTGCCCACCCCGGCTCACGGTCAGCTACCTGCTACTGTGCTGGGGCAGGGGTAACGTACGGTCCCCCCCCTCCCTTTCGTTCCCTTCCTTCTTGGCATGAAGCAGGGCCGCTCTGAAACGTGTTGTTACAGAGGGTTGGCAGGTTCCTGGCCTGCCGTGGGACTGGCCGGTGTGCCCTATGTACTGGGGGCTCCCGGAGCCGGGGTGGTTTACAGCAGCGAAGGAAAAGTTAACAGTTCAGCTATCAAAGTCGTGCGTTTGGACTCCCAGCTGCTTCAGGGTCTAGCGATTTCTCTGACAAAGTTTGTTTTACATCAGGTTGCAGTAATGAGCATCATCTTGACCAATATAAATTACCTGAAATGTAGAAAGTTTTCTTTCTTCTTAGGGTTTATATGTAACCTTTAGTCTGTTGGAACTAGTTATGTTGGGGTAGTGTGGACTCTAAACTGACAAGTCATGGTGGTAGTGAAAATCAAGCCTGGTGTATCAAAATAGGTTTCCATTAGTGTTGTGCAACTCTGGGCCTTTAAACAAAACCTCATTTGCGGTGATACTCTGATTCCTGTCCCGTCGTCCCCCCCCCCCCCCCCCCCCCCCCCCCCCCCTTCTAGCACATAATTTAATTATAAAGATTGTGTCATGGAACTTAGCTTTCAGATGCATATGGGGAATGGTTGTGCACCAGATTTTATAGTAAGAAGCCATTTCATGTTGCATACATTAATGAATTAACACGTGAGGCAAACATTCTGAAGAGACTGATAAGAATTTCTGGAATTCCACCACACAACTGTACCTTTTACTGCAAAGTTTGTGCAATACGTTATTTTTTTTTTTTATACAAGTTGCAAAATAATTTTTCATTCGAATTGTAAAACAAATCTCTAAAGAGAAAATTCTTCAGAGTTGAGAGTGAAGTGTTTCAGATTTTTGGTAACTTAATGTGATTATTCTGCATAGAATTTTTCACTGCCTGTGAAAAATTTGTGTAAAGCAGGTGATTTGAGGGCAGAATAAATGGACTGATTAGTCAATGGAAAATAGATCTGGAGAAGCTTTTAGCGGGTCACTTAGATGCAGAGAAAATGCAGCAATTTTCTTATTGGAGAGGAGCTTAAGTAGAGTGCATGGAGGAGCAATGCAGTGTGACAATCCTGTTACATTGACTTATAATCACAGCTGATGTTGTAAACCTGTCCAATGTAACTGCAGAGGGATGTGCTGTGGAGTTATACAAGAATTACAATGACAATTGAAATTAAAATACTGTCTTAAAATAGTTTCTTCTGAAGTCTAGCATTCATTCAAATTGAATTTTTTTAATTAAAAAAAAAATTACCCAAGGAACAGGAGTTTTGCAGAGGGGAAAAAAAAGTTGAATATCACCAAAGAAACCTTTGTTTTTAAAGAAAACAAAAGAAAAATATCTATAATCTCTATGGTATTTTTAATATTTTAAAAATCCTTGGCAAATATCATTGTAACAAAATTGGACCAGAGGTGTAGTAATCAGACTTTTTTGAAGCTTCATGAAGTCCAGGATCTAGTTTATATTGAGTAGCGCTAGGAGGAATATGCCTAGGCAAATGTGTATGAAATTTCTGAAGTGAGTGCTAGAAGGGAGTACTGCTGTCTTGAAATCTCAACAGGTGATCTGGCTCGTAGGAGGAAAAGGCACTCATCACTCAAAGCATCCTTCTGAGGTTATTTAGTGCAGCAACAATTGATTGAAATACGAGCATCAGCAATTGAATAAACGGGATGTTGAACAATAGTAGCAATGCCTTCCACTTTAAAATAATAGTGTAGACTGAATTTCAATATGGACACTGATTTCAGGGGTTGTCAGTGGAATTTCTTGTGGAATAATTTGTGCCTATATTTGCGAATATTAGCAGAACCTACTAGCATGTATACTTTTTTTTTTATTCAAGCCTTTTGAAGTCAATTCTGGAGAAAATTGAACTGAAAAGGGAATGAAATTCTTTGTTGTAATAAAACACACGTGCTCACACACAGTTATTAATTTCAAACACTTTCAGATTTTTTACCAACTTGCAAAAGATCTGAGAACTTAAAACTGGAGAAAATACAGAATAGTTGTGCTACTTGCTGTGTAATTTCATCTGAAGTTGATTTGAATTAAAGGTCTTTGAACAGTTGCTGGTTGGCTGCGTTTGTATGGCTAGTTGATAACTCACTTTCCTTATTATTTTTACATTTTCAAACAAGTTTTTGTCTTCAAAAAAGTTCAAGTGATGTAGCTGTTAGAGGACTGCCTTAAGGTACTTGTTTTATTCCCTCTGTTATTTTAATACCAAATGCACTACTTTAAAGTTACTGTTATTTTAAGCCAAATTGAATTAGAATTGGGGTTGTCACTATATTGTATTATGTATGCAGAGATTGGGAGGAAAAAAAAAAAATAAAATTAGGTTATATCTGAACAATGTTGCACTCACTTAAACCAGTCTCAAAGTCAATTTAAGTTGGCATAGCCTCCAGAGCCCAATTCCTTCAGATGAAACTAGTGTCCACCCAACTTCAGAGCGTAAAGAAATTCCTGGTGAAATAAAGCAAAAAAAGTCTATTTTCTTTAAAAATATGTTAATTTATTTGCTTAAGCACTCTAAATATAAGCTGATTTTTGATAATTAAGATTTTTTTTCCTTGCTGCTTTTTTTTTTTTTTTTCCTGATATAGGTGCAAACTTCATACAGCTACTAGAAAAAGAGCTTCAGTTACCGAAGGAAATTGTGGATGTTGGTCATTCTGGCTGATATGCATAAAGATACTACTGGGCTATCTGGGTTAAAGGTTTTCATGTAGTTTGTAGTATGGAAAAAAAAGACTGTTTTCATGCTTAATTTTCTTTAAAGAAAAGCACATACACTTGCATGCATGTATACATTAAAACCCTTAAATCAAAACTTATGTCAGCAATAGGAACTATTCACACAAACAGTGGCAGTAGAAAAGACATGCCCGTGGTGTTCACAGAACCATAGAATGGCTTCTCTTTGGTAGGCGAGGGTGTGAAATCGTCACTCTCACTCCCCTGGTTACATAAAAATGGACACACGTATAGCACATCTGTACACTACAGTAATACTGTAATACTACGAGATTTAATTTGATGCTCAAATCATAGCTGCCTGTCAGGGAAGACTGTGTAAGGAGTTTGCGTAAACATCCACTGTGCATTTAAAAAAAAAAAAAAAAATGAAAAGAGCATGATAGTCACAGGATCAGTCATGTTGCCTAGTATGAAATGCAGTGTCCTGTAATAAATATTTCATTTTGGTACAAAGTCTACCCAGAATTCTATAGTATTTACTCATAAGTGGTGTTGGTTCATTGAAGGAGAACAAACTTTTAAAAATTTAAAATCAGGAAATAATCCAAATAAAAATGAGTATCCAGTTGTGCTGCATTTTTGTCACTGTTCAGCTGTACATAGCAGCTGTCGTGTTGAAAAAATGTTGCAGCAATGACCTTATGTTGCCAATGAGGTTAAAGAGGGGGAAGACAGTGGCTTAACAGTGAGTATGCATTTTTGATCTTGGTTACGCTAAATATTAACTGACTTAATAATTCTGAGCAAACTTTGTAATACAGAGAGCTCTCTCTCGCTCCAGTAGATGGAATTGCTATACTCTTGGTATGGGAAATGTTGGTTTCAGATGTGACTAAATCCAGCTACTGGATATGGTGAATCTCTAGTTGACATTTGTTGAGTGCTTAATCTTACATATAATCGACTAGTTGAAGGATGATGGGATAGTTAGTAATTCAGTGTTTCCTGAGACTTAATCCAGAGGATGTGAAGTTCATGCTCAAATCAAAATAAAGGTCAAATTGTTGGGCTTTGGAGTATTTCAGACCTATTGTTAGTGTGTAATAACTATTTTCAGTATGCTTAATGTTGCAAGCTGGATACTTACCATACTTATAAAAGCTTTGGAGTTTTGGAGAATGGAGTGCAATCTTATTCTTTTCTGAGTGAAAATAAAAAAGGTAGAAGTTGCAGTCTGAGATATTTGCAATCAGATTTTTTTTAATGAAGGTACATTATTTTCTGAGTATTTGAAAGATTATGTTTTTTGCTTGCCTTAAATGAGTACTTGATAGTGTTACATTCTTCACAAAAGAGCTGGAGTCAGGGAAAGGATGCATCTTGGTAAGCAGGGTGGAAGGAGTTACAGGTGCCTTATTGATTTGTCCAATTGTAGCTTAAAACAGGGATCAAGATCATTGTAACTTTTCCTGTTTTCTGGCCAACTGTTAGCACTTCTTTGTAAAAATACTTTCCACAACAAAGTGATGGAACACAAGCAAGACAAGGTGCAAGGTATATGTCTTGTGTAATTTACCTTTATTTACAGGATTTTACCTGATGTGTGCTTTTTTAGTTTGAATGAAATAAATGAGTTCCTTAACAAATATAATCATTGTAATATTGAAAAGTAGTAATGAATCCCTCCTGCCTCTTCACACAATAATAATTTGGTGCTTTGATAGCATGAGTTGTGCTTTATCCCATCTACTTTCCCAGTGTGGCTTTTTTCCATTGTGTCCCTGTGGGAACAGGGATGGCTTTTCAACTGAAGATTTTTTTCTGGAAAAAGCATACAACGGGAGGTCAGGGGACTGCTTTTGCAAGACTGTTACTTACATCTGCTTCTAAAGCATGGCAGCTCTGAAGCTGCTCCTTGCTTTTGCTGGTAGGAAGTGGTAGGTGTCTGTTTCTTGTCTGGCTGCAGTCAATGGGGTGATGGGTGGTGCTTATGGTTTGGGGTTTTTTGTTTTGCTTTGCTTCTTTTCATGGAGTGTTCTGGTTGGTAGGTTGCTTTGGTTTTTTTTTTAACTTCAGTTTTTGTCTTGAGTGCCTGTCCTCTGAATATTTCTGCTGTTTGCTTCTGATGCCACTCAGCTCTCCTAGGAGCACTACGTATGTAATGTAATTATTGATGACTAGTTTTTGAAAAAGCCCTTAATGTTTATAATTTTTTTTTGCTAATATCTTTATTCATCTTCGAATGTAAGCATATATAACAGTTCTGTGGCTGTAGAGTTTCAGAAACTGGGTCTAATATTAACTTAATTTTCCAAATTTATCTTTTTCAGTCAGAATTTATATCCTAAAATTTGGTTCCCAACCACCCAAACAGTGGTTGTAGGTTATTGAATTGTTTATTGTATTTATTATTATTTTGTTTGCAAAGAAACCATCTATTATTATGCATGTTCTTAGGAGCCTTCACCAAGGACCCTAGATGCTGTGTTCTCTTGTGATAATTGGTGAGGAGGAGAGAGAAGTCGAGTATTTTTTCCAAAAGCTTTTTTTCTGTTGTTACTGTAAGCTGGCTTGGTATTAGAAATTGTATTTTCAACAGAGGACAATCTTTGTCTGAAAAATTCCGTATAACTAACTTAATTTCTTCACATAGAATTGCTACTTTTTGTTCTTTTAATACTGTAATTGTTATGAGTGAGAAAATACTGATTGTATGTGCTGTCACAGGGAGTGGGAAGTGACAGTTCTGCAGCTGGCTTCTCCCAGCTCTCTCCCACAGTGAAGTGGGTACTCTGTCCCCTTCTACTTTTTTTTTTTTTTTTTAAATATATATATTGACATCAGTGAAATCACCTAATCTTTTCTGTTCTTGAACAACACTTTAAAACTGAGACCCTGTGGCATGTAATGAAAATTACTGTGTTGTATACAAATTATAAAGAATGTTAGAACTCGGAAGTTACTTAAAAAAACAGTTTTTCATTTTCTGGGAAGCTGAGAGCAAAATACCCATTAGTGCTTCCTACTCAGGTACTTACTAACAAAAATAATATATTATGTTGTGGCAGGCTTTTTCAGGGGAAAAAGGGGAAGATAAGTGGGAGGAACATGTGATGGTGAATTAGAATCATAGAATAGTTCGGGTTGGAAGGGACCTTTAAAGGTCATCTAGTCCAACCCCCCTGCAAGGAGCAGGGACATCTCCAACCAGATCAGGTTGCTCAGAGCCTCATCCAGCCTGGCCTTGAATCCTTGAACCCCAGGGGTGGGGCATCAACCACCTCTCTGGGCAGGCTGTTCAAGTGTTCCACCACCCTCATTGTGGAAAAAAAACAAGCAAACAAACAAAACCCACCACCAACAACCAAAAAAACCACCCCACTCCTTCTTCCTTATGTCTGATTTAAGTCTGTGCCCTTTTAGTTTAAAACCATTACCCCTTGTCCTATCATAGTAGGCCCTGGTAAAAAGTTTGTCTCCATCTTTTTAATAAGCCCCCTTTAGGTACTGGAAGGCTGCTATAAGGTCTCTCCAGAGCCTCCTCTTCTCCAGGCTGAACAACCCCAACTCTCTCAACTTGTCCTCATAGATGAGGTTCTCCAGCCCTCTGATCATCTTCGTGGCCTCCTCTGGACTTGCTCCAACAAGTTCACATACTTGAATGTCCCCTTATGTTGGGGACTCCAGAGCTGGACACAGTACTCCAGGTGGGGTCTCACAAGAGCAGAGTAGAGGGGCAAAATCACCTCCCTCGACCTGCTGGCCACACTGCTGCTGATTCAGCCCGGGATGCAATTGGCTTTCTGGGCTGCAAGTGAGAATTAACCTAGGTAAGCTGTGATTAAAAAAATTGGAGACTTGCTATGAGCTGCTTTAGCAGGGATTCTCACAGACCTTTCCTTTTGTTAGTATTTTGAGGTAAGATGGGTAAATCACTGGTATTCTGTGCCATGTTCCTGTAAATGACAAGCCCTTGTTCCCAGTCTTTCTAGGTGGTAAGAGTTACTGGCTGAGTTCACTCTGGTTCTCACCGCTGTAGATGTGGCAGGAAGTGCTGGTGGATGAGAGAGGTCCAGTTTCTTTCCTGGCATGTGTGAGGATTGGAGAGGAAGAGGAACAGCTTGTCCAGAAAAAAATTGTTGCCCAGGCCTACCTCGAGAGCCACTGTAAGACTGCTGTTGCTTTTCACAATTTTACCAGCAGTAATGTGCATTAACAGGCATAAGGTATTTCTGCACAAGGGAGAGAACCAAAAATAGAAATGATACTTGGGAAAAATCATTCAGGTTCCTGTATAACTGAACTATCGCACTCTCTCTAAAAATACTATGCAAGTATTGTGATAATTCATTTTTAGAAATGTCTTTTAGACACTAAAAACTTGAGAATTTGCCTTCCATTTCTTAGTCCAGTGAAGTTCTAGCAGAGGTGAGCAGAGAATATAATGTGCAATAGGTAGTCTAGCAAAGATTTCTGTCAAAAACAAGCAAAAAATTTGTCATGTTATAGTGGGAGGGTTGGGGTTTTTTTGGTACTCACTGCAGATACTTAGTCTGTATGTGCACAGTTTGTGTTTGCCTATCTATCCAGATAGATCTCTAATTGTTTGTGTCTATATAAATGTTTATAAAATCTTCTTTCTTGTTTTCCAGTGTAAGAGTATTATGTTACAGAACAAGATACAAAGTTCTACATTAAGGCTGTGTTTAGGGTAATGTATTGGCATTTAGTAAAACTGTGAAGGCATACAGGTTCTGAAGTCTCTTCAGAAGTCTGACAATGTCCATTAGGGAATTAGAGAGATGGGTTTTTACTTTTGCATAGAAAGTACTGGAGTATCCCAGCAGAACATTTCTTCATGTCATTTGGAGCGTTAATGGTGAGTTGGATTTTTTTGTCTGTTAAGCCATTTAGATAAAAAGTGGATTTGTTTGACTTCTGTGAGGTGATAATTTTGATGTTTAGGATGTTTGGTGCTGTTTTAAATGAAGTTTGGTTTAATGTATTTCAAATAACTTGGCTTTAGGTCCATCTAGTAAGCTGGTCCTGAGGCATGCTGATGCATACTGGTTTTGAAGGATGTAAATACAAAGGAGGGAGGATTAATTAGTGATCCCTTGTGTTGTGGTTTTTGTGATCATCTTAAAACAAATCTTTTTCCAACTTAGTAGTATTAATACTAGGACCCAGGGTGGTTTTCTTCAAAGTAATCTCTCTGTGACTTCACTTTCATTCCGTCAAACAGTTTTACCTTAACTTTTATTTCAGTTTTTAAAGTCAACTTCTAGAATGCCATTTTCAGCAGGAGAAAGTGCACTGTTTTTTACATTCTTGAGGTTGTCATTTTTCTTTGTGTTTTCTCTCACTGTAGATTCATTAGCATTTCTTCCTCACCTTAAAGGAGGTTTTAGCATTCAGAAATGAAAAGCAAAGCTGTATGATGTTAATCAACAGCTTATTTGAAAGAATACAAATATATTAGTGTTACCTTTTGTTACCAATACTGCTATATTCAGAATTCACGCTTTGTTTTTAATAGGACAGGCCTGTTAGTGTAAAAAAACCCAACCAAACCACCTCTCCCCTAAACCAGAAAACAACCAAAAAACCATTCCAGCCCCCACCTGCCTTTTGTTTAGTCTTACCTTCAGTACAAATCTGAGTGTTTTATGACTGCCTATACCTCATAAAAATTGAAGACACAAATATCACATTGTTTTTCTCTAAATACTGTACATTCTCAGCAATTTTCTGATAGGCTTAAATATAGTGAAGGAATACCGTTGGTTAGGGTATTCTGAAGTCTAATTTTGGAGTTCACCTGTTCTGTGCTGTAACTTCCTTTGTTTTCTGTTCTCTGAATTTTCTTTAGTTTTGTGAATTTGGGGATAAAACCAGGTTAATTCTTAAAGTTTGTAGTAGTACCTTATGTGTTTCTGTTTTAACAGAGTTCTGGAGAGTAGCGCGTGGCTCTTATTTTTTCTGAAGCTGTTTAAAGTTGATTAAGTAGGAATGGGGTAAGTTCTGAGCACGTTTATCAGAATTGCTCTAATTAAGTATGCTTCTATATTCCATGAACTTATGGAAAAGTTTGTCTCTCTCCTTTAATCCACTTAAACCAGAAGATTTCACATTCATAGCTATTCTCTAAGTGTTTAGTGTTGATCATAGTTTCTTCAATGTTCTAGCTGAAAACAAACGCAAAATACTGAACCTGACCCTGAAAATGTAACTTATATGTTTACAAAATTCCCAGTAGGGAAGATAGTAGCTCTGGGGACAGTCAGGGGGCAAATAGTCACTATATTTATGAGCCTGAAGGTAGGCACAGAACCTCTGTTGACATAGGTGACTAAGTTTTGGGGACGTACTAGTCAGTATTTATGTGAATTTATGAAGCTTTTGCAGGAGATATTCTGGTGGTCATTTTACTTTAACTGTGGGTGTCAAGACAATGGCAAAGTTATCTTAGGTGCTGGCTTTCATTTGTTTTAAGAAGCTTTGTTATTAGTGCAAATAACATAAGCTATTTTTACTTGCTTGAAGAAAATATTTCAGTCTCAGGGTTATGTGCTTTTTAAGGTGCAAGGGAGGCATAGGAAACATACAGGTTTCTTTGCCTCAGTTAAAAAACTGTCATTTGTGTCTATATTCTGAAACTGAGTCATTATGTGAATGGCTTGTGCCAACTGTGTGTGTATTCATTTTATACTCTTGATTTTGTACTACCTTAGCCCATGCAGATCCAGTTCTTTTGCACTATCCCTGTAATCCTATGTAAAGCATATGAAACTTAGAGTATATGTCTTGCCTCATCTTTCTTGAGTTACTTTTGAAAGTTTGTTTGGGAAATCTGTTATGGTCAGGAAAACTGACAAATCAAGTGTATATGTATTTTTTTAGTTCCAACCAGATTAGATGCCTAAGGACAGCTAATGGGCTGGATATGCACGGGTGAGGATAACCAACATGGCATGCTTATTGCTGTTGGGTTTTCTGAAAATCTTACAACTTCTTTTGGGGCGTACTGGAAGGATATTTTCCTGTAGCCAGAACAAGGGTATTCACTGCTGTAATTCATCATAGGATGGAGACATCAATACTTTCGAGACTGATATTTCATGAGTAGCATTGTATGTCACATGACAAAAATGGCAATAAAGAAGCCAAACACATGCGATGTAATGGATTTTCTGGTTTGTGATGTGGCAGGTATGTTGTGACCCTTAAATATATTTATTAGAACCTGTGTGCCGTGCCTCAGTTTATTGATTCTGTATCATTATAGCTAGATAGTGGATACTAGGCCAGAAGACGTGTATTTGCAGGTGTGACAAGGCAGTAGAAACCAGTATACTTTACTATGTGTATGCAAATAAACAGAGGTAAGTCTCTGCATGAAATGCTGCACGCTTACACCTCAAATCCCAGATATCTTATTACTAAAAAAATACATGTTGGAAAAACTGAATTTGTCTGTTGGCTGTCATATGTTTGGAAGAGTTAGTTCACATAGTAAAAGAATCAAAGATAGAAAGCTTTTGCCTGATTGATGGCTAAGCAAAAGGAAGTGGAAAATGCTGGAACACAGTCCACAAGCATTTAAAGAGTTCATGTTTGAAGAGGGATTAATGAAGTGCTAACCTTGAAGTGAAGCCTGCCTAGAACTCCTACACCATCTTGCAATCTGACATGGAGACTCCAGAGAAGTTTATTAAACAGTGTAGAAAGTAGACCTCAAGATACTGCATAACTTGGATAGAGAGAGAGACCTTGGGATAAATCTTGATAATATCTACTTCATAGCAAAATGCTTTTCATAGAGTAGTTTTTGAGCAAAAGTTTAGTAACTTTACAAAGCACTTGGAAATTATGCTATAGGAAAGAGTCCTGTATGGTGATGAATTAAGTATGTTGGTAATAAAACTTGTGGACACGGATTAAACAGAGGGGTCGTGAATAGGAGCTTACTAATGAGACATGAATGTTGTGTCAGAGCTGATCAGTGATTGCAGTACTGGTGATGTGTGGCTTGTACGATGAAGTTTTCCAAATGGTAACTAGTGGTCTTGAGCTATATTTCAAAGAGATGTATGGAGGCATTTGCCCTTCTTTGCCAGGTGTGGTGTAACCTGGGTTGTTCCTGTTTTAAAAAAAAAAAAAAAAAAAAAATCCTAATGCATGTGTCTAGCATAAAGATGTAAAAAGAAACCACGATTGATTTAAGTATGTCAGATTGCTGCTGCAGCTTAGCTAAAGTAGGAAATAATTTTTTTCCTATTTATGCAGGTGATGGACAATGTTGGAAGCTTAAAGTGCTACCAAACCAAGAGTGAACATTGAGTAGCTCAGTGAGGAATGGATTTTTACTTATTTTAAAAACCATTTTCAAGAGCTTTTAAGGTGACTGTGTTGACAGCATGTTCTAACTTTACTCCATCATCAAAACCAATCCTTTGTAATGAAAAAGCAGGCTCCTGCAAAATGAAGGAAAGATTTTTACATTACTAGTTGTGTATATGTGACTCTCCAAAGTGATCTTTCATAGGTTATGACTAATAGCATGTATATGAAGCCAATTAGAAAGTAAAGTATTTTGTAGCTTCGTTTCACTTCAAATCTCATAAACAGTAGTTGAATGCTATTGTAAAAAAAGTATATTTTATTTGGACGAAACTATTGCAGGAAGAATGCCGGTAATGGAATTTATATTTTTAGGTAATTATTTTATATGGTTGTTTTCTTCATACACAGAGCATTCATCGTAGTGACAGCTTAGTCCTCTGGTAAGCAAGCAGGCTCTCTGGGAGTTAGCAGTGGTGTTTAAAGATGCCAATACTCCGGAGTGTCTATTCTGTCCTCTGCTGGAGGTTACTGTCATAGGGGTATCGGAATAAAATGTCTCAGCCACACTAATTCAGAGTTCAGTATAAATCTACCTTAATTTTAAGCTTAAGCCCTTACATATGAGATATTTATTACTAGTTTATAAGCAGGGGTTCACAAATACTTACAGAAGCCTAAGTGCTCATGAAATCTCTAGGAATTTTTTGTTAGATTTTACATTTTCACATACACAGAAAATACACTTCCTCTGAAGCTATGAACAGGAGTTTCCTTTTCCTGCCATGGTGTATGGGAAGTGTCAGTAACACTGTCCAGACAGACAACAGCAGATACTAGAGCTCGTGATCCCAGCATAGCTACCCGTTCAACTGAACAAACGTGTGAGAAACTGAATTTGGACTTGGGATCTCGTTTTGTAGGGGGTACTCATGCGCTAGTGCTAGTTCACTGTTTCCTCCCATTGCTGTTACGAATGGTTATATATTTCACTTTGTTAGTGTACTCCCATTATTGCTTTCTTTCAAACTGTCAGGATACAAGACAGGGAGATTTTTTTAAAATAAGTAAGTGAAAATAGTGTCATTTATCACTAATTTTCAGCTGTAGAATTTTAAGTTCAATTTTCTGTAAAAACTTGCAGTCTTAAGAAAGCTAGGAAAGTGTTTCAGGTGTTGTCACTTTTAAGACTGCAAAAATGTAGAGGAGGAGTTGGAAATAAATGTATATGCCAGTTTTGTCCTAAAACCATTTTCTAAATACAGAAAATTCAGAGATATGTTGATCTACTAAGAAATTGCTTTTGACTACAGCATCTGCTTTGATTTTGTGATTTGTGATCTGAGAAGGGGTTCTCTGTGGCTGCCGTCAGTGTAATGACCAAGCCTATAAGCCTGCTAACTGGTTGTCTTCTCTCTGGGCTGTGTTCTTAGAGCAGGCTGTGTTCTTGGAACCTGCAGGTTAAAATAATGAATCACATTGCTGTTCTTCTCTTACGGTGTCCTGCAAACTACTTACTCTCCTAAATGTAGATTTTGTTTGTTGGTTTTTTTTTTTTTTTTTAAGTGGACTGCTATACTGTTACATTTTTCATTAGTGTGAACTGAAATTATATTGAGTCCAGCATTAGACAATACTGTTAGGTAAGTACATTAAACTAAGGAAGACAGTCTAGAGGGAGGTATCTGAAATATGTAGCCAGCGAGAAAACTGCTGAGCAGTTTGCCGCCTCTGGGTTTGAAGAGAGATTGCAATAAGGACTGTTGGCTTCGGAACAGTGTTAAAGCTGAAAAGAAAATGGCTACCAGAAATCATTGTTGCTACAGTAACAACGTGGCTTGACTATTAATGTGCTCCTTTAACTACTATTAGAAATGTTGTGCTTTTAGGTAAAAGTATCCTTAATGAGAACAGAGATTTAAATCTATTTAGATATTAATGGCTGTGATCAAGCTTCTTGTTTTAGAATACTAATCTATCTATGGGAAAAACTAATTTCTTGTAAATATTTTCTAGACCCTAATTACTGCTTTTTCTACCCCAAAAATTGCTTAATGGTTTTAAACTGTATTAATAAACATAAAGTCCTTATAAAGCAACTTGCAGGGGGAAAAAAAAAAAAAACAGTACAGAGTATTGATCTCTTTTTGGTAATAATTTTTTTTTTCTTTAAAAGCCCTGATACTATTTCACAAAGTATGTAGTGTCTGGTAACAGAACTCTAGCTTTCAGAAATTAAGCCCTTAATGTTTGGGTTTGTTTTCTTTTTATGCAGCAAAGCTGCTTTTTAAGATGATGATCTATTTTGAGTTCAAAAGAAAAAAATATGGCCAACCTAAACCCTGTTTGAAGATTTATAAATAAGGTTCAGATTCTAGACTGGAGTCTACTTGGGGATCTGCATTGTATTTTATTTTGTAAGGATTTAACTGTATGTATTGTGGAGTAAACTTTTTGCAGGTTTTTTTTATTAATGGGGAAGAGTGCAGTTATGTTGAAGAATTTCAGAGATGTGTAATGAAGTACATCAGGGATATGTGAAGTGCAGTCAATGTCTGTAGATTAATTGATGCATTTCTGTGCGTGCCAGGATTCCACAAGTGGCAGACTTGATGGCAAGTATGGACTGACAGTAAACTGTTTGCCCTTCATCAAAGCCCTGTATGTGTGATGTGTCCTGTAGCAGATCCCTATATGCCTACACCAGGTACATATGTCTTATTTCTATTGTACAGTCTTATTTCACACCTTCCTTCAATATCTTGTATGAAACAGTATTCTGACTGATTTCAGAGGAATCTTGCCTAATTTACAGGCATATGTGCCAAATGCATAAAATGCAACTTTCAAGTTGTAGAAAAATGCATAGTATGTGAAGGTAGCCATTTGGACAATAGTGTTGTTGCCTGGTGGTACACAAAAGGGGATGCACTAATTTGATGTATACAGCCTTAATTTGAACTTTTTTATTCTTATGCTTAGCTTTGCCTTCTTCGTGTTTTTATTAAAATTCTGTGGTTTTGTAGAAAGGAGAGGATGACACTACAAATGTCTAACACCACTGTACAGTTTGGTATTTTAAAAATTAACCTTGAAATGTAACAGGCTTTTCTTAAAACACGCACATGGAAGGTGTTGCCTCAGATGCTTCTAAAATATATATATACTTTTTTTTTTAAGACAAAAAGTGCATATTTTTTAATTGAGGCTGTTGGGTCATTAGAAAAGCACTTCAATGAAGAAACTTTCTGTTTTGGATTTCTGATCACTTAGCTTCAGGTGAGAAAATGGGTGTGCAAACTTGGACTAGAAATCTGTAAGAAAACATGATTTCTAGGAGGTAGGCAAGATCTCATGTAACTGTTTTCTGGAGTGCATTTGTGCAGTACTTAGAGGGTATGTCACTATTTTGGGGTGCTGAATGTAAAGCTTATATGCTGGTATGGTGAAGGAATATGTAATAATTCAAACTGGAGGAGAGAGTGATTCTGCAGCTGAAGGGTAGAGGCAGTTAATGCACAGGTAATGTATTGACAAGATTTTGCTGACAGCATGATGAAAGGAGAAGTATTCAATGTCAAGTGTGATGCCAAGGATATGTACAGTGCCATTAGTAGTTTGGAGTGGAATAGAGAGATGATGTCATTCTGTGCTTTAAGCTTTTCCTGTTTCAGAGAAGCTGTTATACTTAAGGTATATGAATGCAGCAAATGAAGAGCTAGTTCATGTGATCAAAATAAATAGACTGAAGGGTGACTGAAAATTTCAAGGTATTTATTATGCAAGTGGTATGTTGATCTGTAGCTTAAACTGGTAGAGAAGTGTTAAAGAAGGTGAATTCTTTCTCTGCAGTTAGTTTATTGCTTATGACATTCAATGTGGTTGGATATTGATGGACTGTAAACTTATTTATAAAATATCAGCAATACTTAGAGTGTTACAACTAATCTTAGCAGAGGGGGAAACTGCATTGATAAGTAACCTTCAGAAACAATATATTAATACTGTCTCTTAAGGCCTTGAAGTTCTAAATGTTTTCAGAACTCCATTTTTAAACTGATCCTTCAGTTTAGTGCTTTTATGGTGCTTTCATTTGTATATTGATTGTTACATATTTGGTTACTGGATAATGTGTGCTCAAAGTAAACAGCTCTTATGTTCGTTTCGCCTTGCTTCTCCGTAGACGTCTTTTGGTCTTTATTGTGTGCCTGTTGTGTACATCTTTAAATGCTTGCTTCTTTATTTGTTTAGTGATGGAGAGAAAAAGTAACCTTTTCAACCAGTATATGTTTTGTTAGTTCAAACCCCAGTCTACCTAGAATATTTTTCCCTTTTCCATTTTTTAACTTAATACAGATTTTTGAAATAATTAAATCTGTTGTTTTACTTAATTGATGGTAAAACCACAAGTTCTTTTTTTCCATACAAACTATTCTGTCTGACTACCTTTCTCCCTACTGTGATACTCCGATTAATGTTGCATTCATCTGCTTGTAATCTTCTTGTTTGGACTGAAACAGCTTCACAGTCTGAGGTATGATCAGTTGTATTCATTTCCTGTGCTGTCATACTTTTCCTTGAAGTGCTTCACTGTCCCATACGGGGTGTTGTCAAAAAGCAAAACTTTCTCTAAGTAGAAAAATGAGATATTTCAACACAGCTTTGGGAACTGTGCATGTGGCTTTTACTGTGATGAATAGACAAAGGAAGAACTGTAACGTCTTTGAACTATTTTTCAGATAACTCTCAAAAATCTAGCAGGAGATTCAAAATACAGGAGGCAGTCTTCTCTCTTGCAGTCCCTTGCTTGCTCAGTCTTGTTCAGGCACTGCAGATTCTTTGAAGTCAGAAGCATCTCCAGTGAAAGAACTTAAATTTTGTCTCTTCGTGTTACGAAGTGTTAAGTTTGTGCTTAATTTGACTTCTGGATAATTCAGGTTTCAGTAGGGCACCTGCACTTAGGTATGGCTTTGCATTAACTGTTGTAAGAAGAGTGATTGTTATTTTTCCTTTGGAAATTTAATTTCAATAAATTTGATTGTGACATAATTCAGTTGGTTCAACTAAGATTGGAATAGCAGAGATTGAAAGAAACTTTACAAATTCTCAAAGTGAATTAATTTTGTGATTTTGAAAAAACTCATCTTTAAATTTGAGTGATTATTTAATCTACTATGAATGTTAGTTCTAGGTATTTATGGGCACTGAATGTATATTAAGTTATTTTTATACTTTTTAATAGAAATCAAAGCATCAAAGCTCCTTGTGCAAACAGAAAGCAGGAAGGTATATTTTGTACAGACAAGGTCATTGACTACTTTTTGGGAAAAGGGCAGTATAGGATTGTATATAAAGAGCGTTTCAGCTATATTAACTCATTTAGAAGACTATTATTATTATACAGGAGACTATTGTCAGCTAAGTTTTTGCTTTTTCAGTCTGCTTCTGAAATTACTTTATCCTTGGTAGTTATGTATACCATTTCTGGTTTTTACTGGCTGTTTTTTTCCTGCATTTATTCCTAGGATTATTAGATACTAGAATGAAATGCCGCTGCCCCCCCCACCGCCCCGCCCCAGCTGTTGAATTTAGCAGATTTTAATACTGGGAGAGCAGTATCCTAATAAATGTAAATACCACTCTCAACCAACTAATCACATTTTATTAGTGCCAGAAAGTACTTGAAGTCAAGATTACGGTTGCAAGCCTTTTGCTATGCTTTTGTGTTAAGCTGGTGAAATGGGCTGTTTAGCCACAACTTATACCAACAAAAGTAGTTAGTGTAGTGTAGTTTATTCTAGCCTTTGTTTCTTCTTCTTCCTTCCTTCCACCACAAGCATAATCAGCTATGGGTGCAAAAGCTAGTTTTTTATTATGCTATAACTCTATTTAAAAAAACCCAACCAACCAAACAAACAAAAAAGCCCACCAAAAAGCTTCTCTATTAATTACATTCCTGGAGAAGGTGGTGGTTAAAGATGGTTATGTGTCTTTTCCTTGATAGATGTAGAAATGTAATTTATCACAGATCTGTTAGCAAATAAGGGCTAAACAGTAGATAAATAGATCAAAACTCTTGTCAGGATTACTGCAAATTTTATTTACTCATTGTACACCTTTGCATTCTACTGTTTCTCAGACTTTTTCCCCAGAAAGGAGCATGTTACAAGAAATACTTCATTATAGCAAACAGGGCCCTAGTAACGTAAATAGTGAAAAAAAAGTAAATTCAGTCTTGACATAAGGTCCAACTCTAATGACAAGAGCAGCAGTTAAGCAAGTTCTCTGTAGTAACTTACATTTGAACTCAGATTAGTTGTCTTTATATAACCTTGCATTGTGAATGGTTAGGAGCTTGATGGAAGTGTCATGGATAAAATCCTTATAGATGTAAAAGTAGTTATCTTAGTTATTTTTTATGAACCTAAATTTGGAAGTAGCAACTGTAACTGTTGTTTATTTGGGAAAGCAGTATTATGGAAGCTTTTGTAGCTGTTCTCCAGCTAGCCAGAAAGACTAAAAACTTTAACTAGTCTGGCGTGATTAGCTGTAACAATTATTTTGCAGCCTGTATATACAGTCTTATAAATTACTCAAAAAGCATTTGTTTGAGAAGTATCTTTTTCATGTCACATGATGGCGGGCCATGTTGCACTTTGTCATGAAGTGCGATTGCAGGCAATAATTTTAATTTTTTTCCTTATCTCCCTAATTCTCGTTGCTTTTAAAATTTTCCACCTACTTCTGTCCCATTCCTTGCCTTTATTTTGCTGTGTTTAATTTTTAATTATATCTTGTTCTCATTAGTGCACTTGCTTTTCAAAATTTCTATGTCTCTCTTTCAGTTCAATAACGCTATCTTGTGTTTTTTCCTTATTTCCTTAATCACTGTTGCTTTTAAAACTTCCTGTCTCCTTTTATCCCATTTGCTGTCTTTATTTCACTGTCTCTCTGTAGATCAGATACACATGAGAGGTTGTACTTTTGTCTCTGAGCAATACCCACGGATGTGACTTTTTCATTGCATACAGACTGGAGAACTTCTTATGCCTACGTTGGCCTCTTTTGTGTGTTGCATGAAAAGTCATTGGTATGCTGCTTTTTGTTTTCTCACTGGGCAAGGTAATCAGTGCTAGCACTGAACCAGCCTAAGTTTACATTTACCAATCAGTGAGAAATGCTTGTGCTTTTAAGCACTTTCAGTACATTTTTGTTTCTTTAGTATCACTAGGGGTACATATGAGATAGCGCTCAACTCCACCATTGCAGTTTTCTTCCACTTCCTGTTCTGTGCCCTTATCAGAACAGGAAACTGCTTATTGGTGGTCAGAAGCCTAACCATTTTACAGCAGTCCTTGTACCTGCTCTGGGCCACTTTTCACTCTTTGAATGTCAAGGCCTCAAAAGGTGAATGCTCTGTAACTATGTTTCTTACCTGCTTCTGAGTCCTGCTTCTGCTGTCTTTATTACCTGGTGAGGGAGAGTGGCTTTCATTCTCACTTCCTATCATGATAATGAGAATTGAGAGAGGAAAATCAGAGCCAAAGCATTTGTGATTTTGATATCTTTGCCTTTGCTGAAGGAGTCTTGGAGAGCTACCTCTCTTGGATTGGCTGGTAAAGAATTTCAGGTGCTCAGTTATTCCAAATGTCAACACTCTAGAAATGAGATGTTAGAGTTTGGTTGTTTGTGCTGTAGTGAGAGGAATCTTCCTTAACAGCAGAAAGACCTTTGGAGGTGAGTATTGGTTATGAACTGTAGATTGGGTCACTTGAAACAGTGAGAGTTACAATGCAATCAGTAGTTTGGGCTAAAATCTGGTATCTTGGTGCAGATTGCATTGCCTTCATCAGGATGTTTGCGTGTCACTGCGTGAACTGTCTCCCATAGGGTGGAGCTTTGAACACCAGTGTGTTTGAAATCACAAAAAGGGGAATTAATTCTGCAGGACACCTTGAAGTTTGTAACACAGGGCTGCAGTGACCAGCCCTTTGGTCCTTCAGCAGCTTGCTTGCTGATGATCTCTTTGTGAAACTTGTCACCTTTTCTTCAGCTGCACAATATCCAAATTGTGATGGCTCATCTTCTCTATTGCCTTCTCTTTCCCTCTGTGCCAGATGTTGATATAGAGTAACTCCAAATTTATCCCCAGTGTGGTCCGTGAGCTCCCTGTGAACCAAAGAATGCTTACATTCAAAAGTACTTGCATTTAAGTTTTCTCCAAAGAGCACATTCAATGAGTAAAAGAGTACATGTTCTCCAGATAGGCAGTGTAGGGTAAGACTTCCCGTTTTGTGTCAACAGAGTAAATTGGTTGGTCTGAAGTCATGTATTTCCATGAAAAAGCTGTTACAGTGAGTAATGGATTGTATGACAGCCTGCTATATTACCACAGTGATCTACAGTTGTCTGGGCTCAGTCCTTTGATGAAAAGATTCTGTCTGCACTTGAATCACAAACCATGACATCTATGTTGAGAACAGTTATTGCTGGTGTTTAGCTAATTGCGGTGTGCAGAAGATGTGAGAATTGCTGCAGTGGTGTGTTGAGATCGTTTTGCATGGAGGCAGAATCATTCATGCAGTTCTTACCTCCAGTGAGAGAAGTGTTAGATTGGGATTGACTCTGCCCAGCCAAAGTGCACAGATTTACTGACATGTCTGGTTTTGTGCTGATCTTAGTGTTTGATGTAAAGCCTACATAGATCTTCTTTCCCATTTTTTGAAAGGTGTTTTGGCTCTTTGTACATGCAGGATATATTCTGTGGGCATTTTTAACTGTACCTTTACATTCACATTCTGTAGCATACAATAGGGCTCCACTGCTGTTTGAAAATAACACTTTTACTTCTCTAGACACATTAATATTACTCTAAAACCTGACTAAAGAATTTTAATTTTTTCTGTAATACAACTTGCTGAGAAATGAGCATATCTTTTGAATAACATTAAGGCATAAAGGCTACAGTTTAATGTGATAGTTAGGAAATTATCCTGGGGCTAGGGAAAGGAGCTTGGAGACTTGTCTTCCATTGCTTTATATCGCCCAGCAAGACTTTCTTGAAAGATCTGTCTTTCCTTACTCTCTGTAATTTAGGCAGGTGGCTTTGAGACAGTTACAGGCTGACTGGGGAACTCGGAATCAAAAAGCTGTGTGGGAATAAATTGATGAAAGGAATCTTAGGCAATATGTGAGGATAGGTATCTCTTTCAGAGTTATATTTGGTGATGGATGCATTAGTTTAGTTTAGATAGGAGTAATCCTCTTTTGTAAAGCCATGTGCTAGTTGTGTCTTTGTTAGAAGTGGACCCAGTTCTGAGATGCTGTACATAAATCCATTCTTGGTTTTGTGCAACTTCAGTTACTTTCAGAGTCTCTTCTAAATGTTATATAGCCTCATATCTCTAACTAGAAAGTGAAATATTTCCTTGCATAGGCAGTTCTGCTAAAGATCCATGAGCAAAACTTACTGCAGCATTTAATCTGACATTAATCAGCCTTCATGAAGGCAAAGTTAGTTATAATTTTAAAATGGACCAACTAGCCTTAAAGTAATAAACACAACTTTGTCCTGGGAAAGGTGAGGAATTAGTGAGGCCTTAATCTCAGATATGTTGGTTGGTTTTGCTAAAACTATGTAAAAAAAAAAAAAAAAACCAAACAAAAAAAACCAAACCAACCCTTTTATTTGTAACCGTTTCCTTTCTGTGCTTCATTCCCCCATTCAGGGAAGTTAGGATAGCAGACTTTGAAGGC
>JAAGAY010011053.1:0-10300 GCA_011801015.1 Ardeotis arabs | reverse complement strand
TTTTTTTTTTTTTTTTTTTTTTTTGCCTGTTCTGTCCAGTTAGTTTAATATCATGTGTATATTTGGTATGATTTCTTGGTGGATTTTTTAAAGTACTAACATCTGACGTGTGTTTGAGGGAAAACCACTGAAATTTTGATATT
Source organism: Ardeotis arabs (assembly GCA_011801015.1). Taxonomy (NCBI): domain Eukaryota; kingdom Metazoa; phylum Chordata; class Aves; order Otidiformes; family Otididae; genus Ardeotis; species Ardeotis arabs. The sequence continues at coordinate 10,157 of JAAGAY010011053.1, read as the reverse complement.
TCTACTCTGAGACAAAACTGGTAGAATATGTTTGTAGCTGTGGATTTTTAATCTCTGCTTTGCCTGTCTCATATGGTAGTCAAGAACACAAGCAGAAAACAATGACAGCTGTACAGTAAATTCTTGTTTTATCTTGCAGGTTTGTTTTAATGTGGAAGTGGATCTCACATCTTAACACAAATCAAACAGAGGTAAGTAGAAGTTTTGTGGGGTTTTTTTGTTTTGGCTTTTTTCAAATTCCTTGGATGCATTAGCATATACTGCTAAACACTCAGGAAAAAAGTGGTCAATGAAATTGTATTGAAACTTGTATCTTGATTACTGTAATTTGTGAACATTGTGTTACTTGTATGATACCAAAATAGGAACAAAACACACACACCCCTAATATTTATTATAATTAATGGGTTTTTTTCCATAAACTATTATAGTAAAAAAGCTGTCAAGGCATTCTGGTAGCTGTTGAGAGCCAAGATTATGAGTGCTTCAAATGAATTTAATCCTCTGTGTATTATCCACCTGATTTCAAAGTACTGAAAGCATACTTTGCATTGTCAAAGCAGCCTGTTAAAATTGCACTTATTCTATTAATAAATAACTGTGTGGAAAATTTGACCAGCCACCAGAATAGAATTTCAGATTTTTAATAATGAAATTCTGTTGGATTTGGGTCTTTTCCCTTTCCTGTCCTCAGGAACCCTTTTGGGAGCTATGTGAAAGACAAAGTATGTGAAGATTTGGACTAGATGACCTTTGAAGGTTCCTTCCAACCCTAACGATTCTATGATTTACTGCTGGTACTCATGAGCTATAGAAATTAAGTGTCCATTAGAAATTTCAAAGTGCCCATCTAGGAAAAATTTTCTGTAACTTGGGCATTTCTCCTCCTCCCCTCGCTGTTCCCTCCTCTCTTTTTTTCTTTTTTCTTTTTTTTTTTTTTGTGAAAAATAATTTAAGTAAGCACAGATTTTGTTTCTCTTCAAGTTACTTGATATTCTACTTCAGGAATACTTCAAACTATAAAATTAATCTCTTCTCCATTGAATTATGTGAAACACTTAACAAAGAGCAATTTGCTTTGATCTGTTTTAGCTTGAGTCTTTCAAGAATATCTTTAGGTACAGCCCCACAATTTGGTAAGTTCTTTGCTGTGGAGACAAGACATGATGGTCTCATGTGCGTATGCTTCCATAACAGGCAAAAGCTATCTTCTCAAGTTTCCTGCTTGCTGTTTGGTTAATAGGCCATCTCAGAATACAGCCACTTGTGGTGACTTGATATTTTGAAGAGGTGAGAGGGAGATCCTGTTTGCTCAAATTAGCTTGTTCTTGATTTCTAATCTCTAATAAATGTGTAGACTTAATGTAACTTTAAAAATCTATATGTGCATTTTAAAATAGACATGACCTGCTTTGTTTGTATCTTCTCTGCTAAGACTTTTTTAGAGCTGATGTCAACTTTAAAATATTGATTATAGCAGAATGCTTAATGAGGAATTTAAAATAACTCTTCTGTTCAGTGTCCTTCTTTTGTGTAATGTATAACTGATTCAGGACTTTTATTATGAATTGTTTTCTGAACTATGAGCAATTAAAAGTAAGCTATACTGCTGTAGTATGCATGTACTTATGTATAGAGGATGTTTACTGCCTTAGCCTGACTTCACAAGTTTCTAGAATGTACAGCTTTGAGAAAAATGTATTGGATTTGCATGGCAAGGTTTTGGTAGTGGAGGGGCTACAGGGGTGGCTTTTGTGAGAAGCTGCCAGAAGCTTCCCCTGTGTCCAATAGAGCCAATGCCAGCTGACTCCAAGACAGATCCGCCGCTGGCCAAGGCCAAGCCAACCAGCAACAGTGATAACACTCTTAAGAAGGGAGAAAAAAACAGCAGGGGAGAGACGACTGAGGATGTGTGAGAGGAAGAACTCTGCAGACACCAAGGTCAGTGAAGAAGGTGGGGGAGGAGGTGCTCCAGGTGCTGGAGCACAGATTCCATTGGGAGCCCATGGTGAAGATCATGAAGCAGGCTATCCCCCTGCAGCCCATGGAGGTCCGCAGTGGAGCAGATACCCACATGCAGCCCATGGAGGACTCCACGCTGGAGCAGGCAGATGCCTGACGAAGGCTGTGACCCTGTAGGAAGCCTGTGCTGGAGCAGGCTCCTGGCAGGACCTGAGGACCCATGCTGGAGCAGTTCATGGAGGACTGTGTCCCATGGGAGGGACCTCACTCTGGAGCAGGGGAAGAATGTAATGCTTCCTCTCCCTGAGGAGTAAGGAGCAGTAAAAACAACATGTGATGCACTGATTGCAACCCCCATTCACTGTCCCCCTGAGCTGCTGAAGGAGAAAAGGTAGAGAATTCCAGGTGTAAAGTTAAGTCTGGGAAGAAGGGAGGGGTGAGGGGAAGTGTTCTTAAGACTTGAGTTTATTTCTCATTGTCCTACTCTGATTTTTAATAAAATTAAGTTGATTTCCCCAAAGTCAAGTCTGTTTTGCCTGTGGTGGTAATTGCTAAATGATCTATCCCTGTCCTTATCTCCATCCACAAACTTTTCATTATATTTTCTCTCTCTTGTTCCCTCTGGGGCGGGAGAAGGGTGAGTGAGCAACTATGTTGTACTTAGCTGCTAGCTGGAGCTAAACCATGACGAAAAGGGATAAATATAACTGGGCAAAAGAAAATACTTTTATTTATCTGAGGATGAGTGTAAAACAAGAATCATGGCTAGGGAGGGGACTTGAATTCATGGTAAGTTTTAGATGGTTCTCTGTGCCTTCTGATGCTTTAAATACTTAATATTTACAGTTTATGTTCTGTCTCTTCTTAATTTATTTATTATTTCATTACTGGTTTAAATACAGAAAATTACTTGAAGTCTAATATATAAATGACTTAGTGTGTTCTGTAGGTATGAAATCTTCTGAATGAAACTCCAAAGACCTTTCATCTTAATGATGGTTAGCTGTGTATAATGGAAGAAAAGCTGGTCTGTGAGGAGAAAGCCTGTACTCTTGCATATGTAAGAAGGGGACAGAAGAATGTGTGAAAGAGTACATGGAAACAGTGTAATGACATTTGATCAGTATTGTTATTGCTTGGAGGAAATCTTGAGGTTCTGAACAGTTCCGTGAAAATGACAACTGAATAGTCAGTAAATCAATGAAAATATTATGCATTATCAGGGAACAAAGCAAAAAACAGAAAAGAAAAAACAAACAAACAAACAAAAAGCAGATCCGGTTATACAAATTTGTGGTGTCCCATAGATGCATTGCATTGCGATGTGTATTGCTCTTTGAGTACTAGTCTGGGACTGAAAAATAACATAGCAGAGCTGAAGAAGGTTCAGAGAAGGGCAGCAAAGATGACTGAAAGACTTCATTTTAAAGAGCAATCTGCATTTCTCAACTGCCTCTGTCTTCTGTCTCCACTCGTGAGTGTAGTGGCTGCAGCAAGCATCTTGTAGACTTCTAAACAGTGAACTTAACTCCCACAGCTCAGTGCAGACCTGTCCTTTCGTGTAAGCTTATGTCATTTAAAGCAATAGCTGAAAATATGATTTAATGATTTGCTCAAATGTTTTTCTTGTACTCTTAACCAAAATGCATTTCCTAATCACTCTGGTAGTGTACTTTCTCTGTAGGTTTTCTTTGAGTAAAGGATTTGAGGCTTTTGTTCTTGTAATTTCAAATCATTCACTTTCCTAATGGAAATATAAAAGGTATGATATCCTGACTTTTGGAAATGGGAAAAAAAAAATCTATTACCAGTTAAAAAGACACAGGTGTTAAGATACTGTTTACAAACAGTGAATGTACTTTATTGGGATAACCATAGTCTTTGTCCTTAGATTTTCTGATTTCCAGACTGCGTCTTTGGAGCTCCATAGGAGGACTTCTCTTGTTATAAATACAGGGGAAAGTTGGGGAAAAACAATCTGGGTGTCAGTGTGTTAACAGTATAATGGACACTTCTGTATAACAGGAAATGTTACAGAAGGTGGATGCTTGTGCTGAATTTCCCTGTAACAATGTGTAGAGTGAGGTCAGATTTTCAGCATTTCATATATCAGCAAGACCAGCCTTGCTTCCAGAAACTATCTTGAATGTATTTAGTATTGCTTTACCTAAAAGTAGAGGATGAATAATAGCACCACAGATATTGAAGAAGGATAGGTTATATACAGAATTCTGCACAGGATAAATGAATATATAGGATTTGTGTTTCTTTGACTTGGACAGGAATCTCATACAGTTTTCTGTTGATGTTATCCTGGTAACATTAAGTTGAGTTTTCTACCATTAAATCACTTATGGTGGTGACTTTAAAAAAAAAAAAAAAGCAAACCCAAACAAAAAACCTCCAGTTATTAGGGGAGTGATGTTATCTTTTCTTCTTACTTGGAGTTATGAGTTTTGTCTGTTCATCTAGTCATGTACAGCATTATATAGCTTTGGGTCTTTTAAAAATTCTTTGTTTCATGTGTTCATCAGTAAGGATGATAACTTTCTCCAAGTTGACAGAATTTTTTGTACTTAATCTAAAAAGGTAGAAGATGATCTTTTGACCTTACCTGGCACTGTTATTTACAATCTTACTAGCTTTTTAACCATGGATCACTGAAAGAATATAGAGGATTATGAGAGCCAGTTTGCTGTTAAGGATGAGTGAATATCCCTAATGTAATCCATTACACTAAGGTTCTAAATTAAATACATAAAAGCAGAGTTTTCCTTTCAGAGAGTCTTTTATAATTGGTCCAGATAGCATGCTTGAGGAGTTAAATCTCTACATTATCAGGAGAGACAATCTTAAAATTTATGATACTAATAAAATATGTACAGCAAATAGTTATCAGCCAAAAAAGCAAAAAGCATGAGAAACTGCTAGATGTGTTTCAGATCATACTGGATAAAAATAATTACAACTTTTGTTTAATATAATAGGAAATAAGGTCAGAATTTTTCCAGAGTTAAAAGGTGTGTCATGTTCAAAGATCTGTCTCAATAAAATTTAGTTAAACTGTTTTTAATGTAATCTTTTAAAAAGTTACACTGTAAGTGCATTATGCAGCATCATATTGTTGTCATGCAAGTTTTCATCTGTGATCTGTAGGACTGATAGTTCAGGACTAGTTCATCCAGGTAACTAACAATATAGTTTAATGAACTTACGAAATATTCCTGTAGAACTAGTCAAATATGCCTGACTTCTAAAAATCCTTCCCAGTCTGGTTGTGATCTTTACACACTAACAGAAGTACATTGAATAGCTTATCTAAATAACAAGCTGGATGTTCATACCTTAAGAGGTCTTTTACTTTAGTTGCTGAATTTTGAAAAGTGAAAACACCTTTCTCTGAAATTTGAGATTATGATGAAAATAAGACTTCTGTGGCCATGTAACTGGGGATTTATATAGAGTTATGGAAGACAGCTAATTAGTAGTCAGGTGATATATATTGAATTTGTATTGGAAGAAAGGGTTCTTTGCTCAACTGCTCACAAAAGATGTCTGAACAAAAAGAACAAATTGTAAGAAAAAGCTTTGTTTTAAATTGAAAGTCAGTTTTAGATTTGGATATGAAAATGCTGTAGTTTCTGCTTTGATTAATTTTAAATGGCTTTTTGTTAGTACACCATTGCTTATGTTTGGCAGCTAGGGGAACGTTTTGAGTTGTGTGGGGAATAATTAGATTTGCATACAGAATTTCGCCACCACTTGGTGGCAGTACCTGGCTTCAAAAGGACTTGCTTCTGAGCAGATAAAGTGACTTTGATTCTGTAAAACTATACGTTAAGGGGGGATAGATTTGTTTTAAAATTCATAAAAGTTAGTGATGTGTTTTAGAAATAAAAATACTTTTTATTTAGTCTACTGGAAGGATTTGCATTCATATGTCTCTATGGAAAATCTAACTATCATGTCTAATATGTAATTTAAGAGTATTTCTTGTGTTAGTAGTATTCTCAGAAGATTTATTTAATGTTCCCCAATTGGATTATTTTAGCATTTACTTTTAGCATTTTACTTCGATGGGCGAGTGTACTTCAAGTAATCTGAGAACATAAAATTTGCTTCGTGGTAATGTTCTTCATAATGTAGTCTCTTGTAGTTAAACAGAGAACTACCAAAGCTTCTTTTCTGCCTTCTGAAATTTCTTTGCATTTTCACTTTTTTATTTATTCGTGGAAGTTTTAGGAAAAGATTCCTCAGTAGATTTTTCTGTCAACAAAGTTAGTAAAGGTTTGTGCTCTTACTCATAGTTGTTGCCTCTTGATTGTGCTGATTCAGCAGTGTGTGGGTCTCAGCCTTTTAAACTGGATAATGAAATTGTTGATCAAGTGTGAAAGGACTGTGGGGGAGTGGAGGAGGACAGGAGTTATTTAAATTGGCTTTGCTGTAAAGAAAAGCAAAGCAAGGTTCCAATGTGTAGCACAGTAATTTGACAGCATATGGCTCCATGTTGAGACTACTTCCTCTTCTCTGCAAGACAAAATAGTTTGCAAAGACAGCAGGTCTTTCATTTTAGTATTATCCTCCATGTAAGGACTGTAGTGGTGAGACTAGAGCCTGGAAGAATGCAGGTGTTTTCCTAAACACGTGCTCTTTTTGTCTCTCACTGTGACTGGACTTACAACCATCTTGCTGGTGGGAGTGGGTTCTACGAGGAGGAAGTATTTTTATAGTATTGCCTGAAAAGCTGACACTGATCTGGTGTCCTTAGGCCCCTCTGAGGTGACATATCAGGAAGGCATCTAAGTAAATTGTGACACAGAAGAGGGATTCCTCCTGTGGGAAGTCCTGAATTGTGGAAATACTAATAGAAAATGAGATGGGACTTGAGGAATGCACGTTTATAAATTTAAGTGTGATACTTAGTAAGTGATAATATTATTTTATTTAGTGAGAGAACTCTGGAAGACAGGAACACTGGAAGAGAGATAGAAGGGAGAAGGGTGTCAAATTACAGATTTGCTGTGAATATGTTCTACATAACTTGGAATAGAGATAATGCACTTTTGCTGTATACCTGACTATTTTTGTGTTATTTTATTAAGCTATCAGAAAGATAAATCTGAAGTTAGTGGTTGGAAACTTTTTTTTTTAATTAAAATGCTCTTGTGCCTGCTTTGCTGCTATTTTTAAATGAAAGAAAAAAGTGGATAGCCTGAGCCTATGGAGCACTCTGAAGAGAAGTAAACTAAGTGCGAATTGAGATACTGTGTGGCAAAGTGTACTAAAACAGAATTACAGCATAGTTGAGGTTGGAAGGAACCTGTGAAGTTCTGTCCAATCCTCTGCCTTAAGCAGGGTCACCTAGAGCAGCTACCCAGGACCATGTCTGGACAGCTTTTGAATGTCTCCAAGGATGGAGGCTCCATAAACTCTCTGAGCAACCTGTGCCAGTCACTCTCACAGTAAAAAAGTTTTCCATGTTTTCAGGTGGGAACTCGTGTATTTTAGTTTGTACCCATTGCCTATTGTCGTATCACTGGGAAGAGCCTGACTTAGTCTTTTTGTACCCTCCCTTAAAATATTTGTACACGTTGGTGAGATCCTGCTGAGCCGTCTCTTCTCTCCAGGATGGACAGTCCTAACTCCGTCAACCTTTTCTCATATGAGATGTTCCAGTCTCTTAGTTGTCTTAGTGGCTCTTTGAACTCTCTCCAATAGCTCCATATTTCTCTTGGACTGGGCAGCCCAGAACTGGACACACTAGTCCAGATATAACCTTACCCGTGCTGAGTAGAGGGGAAGGATCATTTCCCTCAGTGTCCTGGCAACACTGCTAATGCAGTCTGGGATACTGTTGGCTCTCTTTGCCACAAGGGTACGTTGCTGGCTCGCGTTCAGCTTGCTGTCCAACAGGACCCCCGAGTACTTTGCTGCAAAGCTGCTTTCCAGCATGTACTGGTGCGTGGGCTTATTCATGGTGCCAGACTTCATACTTTCCTTTGTTGAACTTCATGAGAATTATGTCAGCCTATTTGTCCAGCCTGTTGAGGTCCATCTGAATGGCAGCAAAACCAGCTGGTGTATCAGCCACTCCACTCAATCTTGTATCAGCAGGAAACTTGCTGAGGGTACCTTGTGCCCCATCATCCAGGTCATTAATGAAGATGTTGAACAACACTGGACCCAGCATTGATCCCAGGATACAGCACTAGCTACTGACCACCAGCTACAGTTTGTACCACTGATCACAACCCTTAATTTTTTGGCAGCCTGATAAAATATTGTCTCACGGCAAGGATGGGAGCAGGGCTTTTATTTATAGACTGTAATGAGGAAAAAATGTCTTGTTTTGTAGTGCCGATGGTGATTAATAAAATAAACAATTCATTGTACTGTGTCTAGATAAAAGAACTTTTTGGTACCATACTTGAGGCTTAAGAACACATTTGACTGAAAAACACAGATAATGGTGATGAAAGAGACGAAAAGTATTTTCTCAAACATTTAGTTTCTTTAGAGAAAGAAACTAAATTCCTATAGAAAGAAACTAAACATTTTTCTCTTGGAGAGAAAAATGGTGTGAGCATGTGAGATTGACATAGTCATAGAATAGTTTGGGTTGGGAGGGACCTTCAAAGGTCATCTAGTCCAACCTCCCTGCAAGGAGCAGGGACATCTCCAACCAGATCAGGTTGCTCAGAGCCTCATCCAACCTGGCCTTGAACGTTTCCAGGGATGGGGCATCCACCACCTCTCTGGGCAACCTGTTCCAGTGCTTCACCACCCTCATTGTAAAAAAATTTTTCATTCTATTTAGTCTGAATCTATCGCCTTTTAGTTTAAAACCATTACTCCTCGTCCTGTGACAGCAGACCCCGCTGAAGAGTTTCTCCCTGTCTTTCTCACAAGCCCCCTTTTAGGTGCTGGAAGGCCGCAGTAAGGTCTCCCCGGAGCCTTCTCTTCTCCAGACTGAACAACCCCAACTCTCTCAGCCTGTGCTCATAGGAGAGGTGCTCCAGCCCTCTGATCATCTTCGTGGCCTCCTCTGGACTCGCTCCAACAGATCCACATCCTTCTTATGTTGAGGGCTCCAGAGCTGGATGCAGTAGTAGACATAAAGGAGAAAAAAAGCAAAGCAAAGTTCCAGTGTATAGCACAGTAATTTGACAGCATATGGCTCCACGTTGAGACTGCTTGCATGTAGAAGTACAAGGGAGCAGTTCTGGAGAGAGTGTGTATAATCAGTGTTAAGTCTGTATTTTTCAAACTTCTATGTCTGCTACTGGGAGCACTGCTAGTCATTACTATGTATGTCTGCATTTAGGAAAACTCAATATTTTATTGTAGTTCTCATCTTCAGTAGGAACTAATGGCAGTGCAATTCAAAGTAGATAGTACTACTAAAAATCAAAACTAGAGAAAGACCTGCAGGAACGTGGAGACTTAAGTACTTGGCTGTCCTCAGTGAACAGAGTTGTGGAGTGCTGGGGGGAGTTATGAAGCCTGTGGAGTTACCAGATAATATGTGACTGTTCTGAAGTTACCCAGATTCTTGGGGTTTAGTACTGGGTAGGCATCTTTTAGAAATACCTAATGACTTTGAAAAGTTTCTACCAATGAAGCCATCTTAAACTGCTACATTAGCACTTACAACTAGAAAAGTGGGTTTTTAAGTCATACATGTGATTCTTGTGACACTTAAGTTGTATTGACATTCATTTTATTGATTTCAGTATTGAAGTTTAGCATTATGCACCCTATTGTGACAAACTGGTTTATTTTCCCAAGCAAATCAATATTAGGGGAGTAAGATTAAGAATGGTTGGTGGCAGTAATGGTATTCTCTGATTTCTGAATTGTAAGATGGTCATTCTTCAGTTTTGTACTGTTTCCTTTCACATGCGAGATGTTAAGATATTAGTCTTAAATGTTTTAGACCAGTGTTGTGGTTTTGTTTAGTGAGGGGGGGGGGCCTAAGGTGAAAGCTTCTGTAGGAAACTGCTAGAAGTTGCTCCCCTTTGTTTAGTGGACTCGGCCGGGCCTAGGGCGGACCCGCTGCTGGCCAAGGCCGAGCCGATTGGTGGCAGAATGTCGCGTGATAACGCCTCTGCGATAACGTATTTAAGAAGGAGAAAACAGAAAAAAAAAGGGAGAAGACAAGATGTGAAGAAGCTGAGCGGGGGCAGAGGCCCAGA
>JAAGAY010011052.1:14538-78030 GCA_011801015.1 Ardeotis arabs | reverse complement strand
CTCGCCACAGTCCTTCGTGAAACTGCTCTGGCGTGGGTCATCTCTTCCACGGGGTGCAGTCTCTCCAGAACGGCTGCCCCAGCGGGCCCTCCACGGGCCACAGCCGCCTTCAGGCATCCACCTCCCCCAGTGTGGGGTCCTTCACGGTCTCCAAGTGGATCTCTGCTCCTCCATGGACCTCCATGGGCTGCAGGGGGACAACCTGCTCCACCATGGTCATCACCACAGGCTGCAGGGGAATCTTGGCCAGGAGCCGCATTACACCTCCCCCTCCTTCTGAACTGACCTTGGCGTCTGCAGCTGTTTCTCTCACAAGAAAAGTTCTTCACAACAGGCTCGCAGAAGCCTCTCAGAATCTCTTCACATCATCCATCTCATCTCCTCTCCACCTCTTGCAGCTAGGCCGGGCTGAGTTGGGCCCAGTCGTCCGCCTGGCGAGAGGCCAGAGGGTAAAGGCCTGCAAGGCCCACGAGGCCTGCGCCTCCCCCTCTGCCCCTGCTCAGCTTCTTCACATCTTCACATCTTCTCTTCTTTTTTTTTTCTTCTGTTTTTCCCCTTCTTAAATACGTTATCGCAGAGGCGTTATCAGGGAACATTCTGCTACCAATCGGCTCGGCCTTGGCCAGCAGCAGGTCCGCCCTAGGCCGGGCCGAGTCCACTGAACAAAGGGGAGCAACTTCTAGCAGTTTCCTACAGAAGCTGCCACCTTAGGCCCCCCCTCACTAAACAAAACCACAGCAGCAAGTCACCAAATATCTTCAGCTTTCTATCTTTTATAAACACAGGTGGTAAAAATAACAACTGACTACTACAAAAATCATTGGTAGGATTGGATTTCCGTGTGATATCTTCTCATGAAAACCTGAATATTAATATAGTGAGCAAAAGCATACTATTACACACTTGGGTTCAAAGAATAAACAAAACATTTTAAAATATTAGGATTTCTTAAGAATATTTTCATTGACAATCATATTATACAGTATGAAGTAGTTCAAATGGATGTTGTTAGTGAAGAGGGCTCAACTCAATTTAGTATTTTTTTTTTTCCCTGGATCTTCAGTATTTGTATATTTTCAAGATTACGGAGCTTTAGATCTTTTTTTTTTCTTTTTAAAAAATTCTCTACATTTCCTCTCCCTTCCCAGATGTGCAATTGTTAATATGCACTTCATTTATAGCCAATAAAATTCACTGATGTGTCCCAAAGACTTCTGTGACATCACAGTGCTAATATGGTAGTACTCAATCATTGCCAGTCTGGACATATTTCTATAGTTACTTGTTTTCTCTCTGCAATGCGCAGAAGATATGAAAGGCCTCAGTGCTAGTGAAAGAAAAGGTGGTTGTAGCAGTTAGAAGTCTGTCATAGGCTTTCCATTACAACAGCAATAACTGCAACTGAATATAACCAGGAAGCCATTTGGAAGATCCTGGAAAGACTTGAGAAAGTGTGGAAAAAATGAAGCTAAAAATACATATGAAACAGACAGGAGGTAGGAAAGACGAGAGATACTGCATGGCTGAATTATGGTAGTGATAAATAAACCCATATGAATGAGAAATAGGATATGAAAGAAATAAAATTTTTGCTTTTATCTTATCTATTTATTCTTTAGTAGCTGAGCAATAAAGATAAAATAAATGAACTACCATGAGAACCCCTGTTTTCTTAAGTATAGCTTTCTTTTATTCTTGCTTACTGAAAATCCATTTAATTTAAAATATGTATGAAGAAAAGGGAAAAACTGTTAGTCTAAAGCCATGTACAGCAAGGTTCAATTTGAAGCACCTTTTTTATGGTCAAGTTCCAAAGAGTAGTCGAATGCGATTTACAATGCCAGTGTTGACAGGATCTTAAGCTTAACAGCATTAGGTAGCTGCCACCATAACTTTTTTGATACAGATGGCTACGGTAAGTTATAGGCTACAATTAAAGCTAATTCATTACTGCTTTCTTCTCAACATTGAGAAGGTTAAGGACTTAGGGACGTCAAAACCACTAAATTTTTTTTCTGGTTTAGACCATCCATAAATACCACAGAAAAGTCTAAGGTATTTTTTTTTCTTTTTTTTTTGAAAGGTGAAATTTTTCCAGTAGAAAGAGGCGAAATGACAGAAAAAAGGGAAACATAACCTAGTGCAACACACTTGGATGTTATTTAGCCAAATGACCTTCTCTAGATCTTGCTGTATATCTATTCTACAGATATTTTTATACGCTTTTTTTTTCCAAATCCAACCCCGCTAAAGTGTCTGCAGTTTGTTTGAATTTGGTTTTGGTTTTTTTTTTCAAAATATAGAGAAACTAGAAATACCTCTTATTTTATATTTAGAAATTTGAACTGATGAAAGAGCAAGTAAAATGCTAGACAATAACTTACCCTGAATAACACCAGCTTCTGTCTGAGAAGTACCATTTCAGGTATCTGATATTCATACACTCATCAGAATCTGAATTCCCATCAGCTGACGTAGTAAGAATTTAATCATGCATTATGCAAGATAAGAAAATATTAGCTGGTTATTTCAAGGAGATAGAGTTATTCTGTTTCATTGGATTCTGACAATACATCATCACTTCCTTCATATTACATGTTACTGGATGTATATCTAGTTGATGGTAATCTGAATCTGGAAATCTTCAGGCCGTTCAAACGTAAGCCTTACAACATGAAAAATACGTCAGTTGTAAGTTTTCAGTTATGAGTTTGGTTTGGCAAGAGACACTATGTCAATCTTAATATGAATTTTAGAATTTTATTAGCTTATTCTTGCCAAGTAAGCCAATGTTATATTTTTCCATGCTCAGTACTGAATTTTTATTTCAGACTCTCAGGATAAAGCATTTCTCACAAAAGCTAGTCAGTGTCATGTCTGCATCAAGATAATTCATTACCACTGGAGCCCAGAACAACCAGCAATCTTGCTGGCCTTAGGATATGATACAGAAAACACACTTTGACATAGTTTCCTGCATATTATTACATGAATATAAACCAAAATTACTTTCTATCTGCTCAAGAGTACAAAGAAAAAAAAATCTACTATTATTAATAGATTTAAAACATCCTAGTGACAGGCAAAATATCAATGGCACTCTAAATTCTCAAGGGGAATAAATGGGGAGAGGTTAAAATCAGAGCTCACAGGCTCCCTCATACTGGCCGTCCACTCTGCACTACACTGGGGAAAGCTTCTTCAATCTATCCTAGTGTCCAATCTGTTGTAACTACTCTGATGCTATATTTTTATTGCTTTATTTTTCTTGGAGCCTTTGGATAAGAGAGTTTTCTAGAAGCTATTGTTCTGAAAAACTCTGTCAGAAGGTCCTTTAGGCTTCCAATGTTCTGTTTTTCTAGAGGTAGGCTTGAGCAAGGCTTCTTATCTCATAGAGGCTAAGCAGCCACCATTGAAGGAAATTCAGAAAAACAGGGTTTTTTAAGTAAATAATAGAAGAGATTTTGGAGTTGAAATTATTTAGGTTTGTATTTGGGTTTAAAAAATATTATAATAATGATCTATAAAATGTCAAAGTACCAAGTAATGTGAAAGTACTTTAGAAAGTACCAAGTTATGATTTAAAAGATGCCATTTAATATGCCAAGAACTTTCTTTCCCTAATACCACACAGCTTCACTTTACTGTACGTATCAGAAAAAGGACATTGTTATTGTCAGGAGATAATATCCCTACAAAATTGTGACCATCACTTTCCCTTACAGATAGCAATATCTATTGACAGCAAGAGCTGTATGGAAGTCAAGGAAACACTGGGATTCCTTCCTAAAGGTTATAAGAAATTACCAGGTACTGTAAAGATAGCAATTATTATGATAATATCATATTGATTATGTCATGTACTGTACTTAATAATTTCATAAGTGTGCATAAGATCTCTATGAAATTTATTTTTAATAATATAGAAAAATATAAGTGAATATGAATATAAGAATATAAGAACAATATAGAATAATGTAAGTGAAAGAGGAGCCAACAAGGAGAGGTGCTATGCTGGACCTTGTTCTCACCAACAAGGAGGAGCTGGTGGAGAATATAGAGCTCAAGGGCAGCCTTGGCTGCAGTGACCAGGAAATGGTGGAGTTCAAGATCCTGAAGGCAGCGAGGATGGTACACAGCAAGCTCTCTTCCCTGGAATTCAGGAGAGCAGACTTTGGCCTCTTCAGGTCTGCTGTGCAGAGTATCATGAGACAAAGCCCTGGAGGGAACATGGAGAAGGTACTCAATGACTTTTTTGCCTCAGTTTTCACCGGCAAGCTCTCTAGCCACGCTGCTCAAGTTCTAGAAGGCATAAGCAGGGACTGGGAGACTGAAGAACTGCCCACCGTAGCAGAAGAGCAGGTTCAAGACCGTCTAAGGAACCTGAAGGTGCACAAGTCCATGGGATCTGATGAGATGCATCCGTGGGTCCTGAGTGAACTCACGGATGAAGATGCTAAGCCACTATTGATCATATTTGAGAAGATGTTGCAGTCCAGTGAAGTTCCCACTGACTGGAAAAGAGGAAACATAACACTGATTTTAAAAAAGGGAAACAAGGAAGACCTGGGGAGCTATAGGCCAGTCTCACCTCTGTGCCTGGCAAAATAATAGAGCAGATCCTCCTGGAAACTATGCTACGGCACGTGGAAAATAAGGAGGTGATTGGTGACAGCCAACACAGCTTCACTAAGGGCACATCATGCCTAACAAATTTAGTGGCCTTCTACGACAGGATTACAGCATTGGTGGACAAAGGAAGAGCAACAGATGTGAACTACCCGGACTTCTGCAAAGCATTTGACACTGTCCCACATGACATCCTTGTCTCTAAACTGGAAAGACATGGATTTGATGGACGGACCACTCAGTGCATAAGGAATTGGCTGGATGGTCACAATCAAAAACTTGCGCTCAAGAGCTCAAAGTCCAAGTGGAGATGAATGGTGTTCCTCAGGGGTCAGTATTGGAACCAGTGCTGTTCAACATCTTTGTCAGCAACATGGACAGTGGGATGGAGTGCACCCTCAGCAAGTATGCCAACGACACCAAGCTGCGTGGTGTGGTCCATAGGCTGGAGGGAAGGGACACCATCCAGAGGGACCTTGACAGGCTGGAGAGGTGGGCCTGTGCAAACCTCATGAAGTTCAAAATGCCAAGTACAAGGTCCTGCATATGGGTCAAGGCAATCTCAAGCACAAATAGAGGCTGGGGTGAGAATGGATTGTGAGCAGCCCTGAGAAGAAAGACTTTGGGTTACTGGTGGACGAGAAGCTCAACGTGAGCTGGCAGTGTGTGCTTGCAGCCCAGGAAGCCAACCACATCCCGAGCTGCATCAAAAGAAGCATGGCCAGTAAGTCGAAGGAGGTGATTCTCCCCCTCTGCTCTACTCTGATGAGACTCTACCTGGAGTACTGCATCCAGCTCTGGGGCCCCCAACATAAGAAGGACAAGGACCTATTGGAGTGAGTCCAGAGGAGGGCCACAAAGATGATCAGAGTGCTGGAGCACCATTCCTATGAAGACAGGCTGGGAGAGCTAGGAAGAGAAGGCTCTGGGGAAACCTTATAGCAGCATTCCAGTACCCAAAGAAAGCTTGAGTGAGACTCTTGACAAGGGCATGTAGTGATAGGGCAAGGATTAATGGCATTAAACTGAAAAAGAGTAGATTTAGATTAGATATAAGGAAGAAATTCTTTACTGTGAAGGTAGGGAAGTACTGGAACAGGTTGCCCAGAGAAGTTGTGGATGCCCCATCCCTAGAAGTGTTCAAGGCCAGGTTGGATGGGGCTTTGAGCAACCTTATCTAGTGGAAGCTATCTCTGCCCATGGCAAGGGAGTTCGAACAAGATGATCTTTTAGATCTATTAGCCTATAGAGGGTATTAGCCTATAGAGGGTGGAAGCAGGGACAGGTAGCCTGGGAGGAATACAGAGAGGCTGCGCCTCTCTCACCATGAGAGTTGTAGATCACTGGAACAGGTTGCCCAGAGAGGTGGTGGATGCCCCATCCCTGGAAACATTCAAGGCCAGGCTGGATGGGGCTCTGAGCGACCTGATCTAGTGGGGGATGTCCCTGCTCCTTGCAGGTGGGTTGGACTAGATGACCTTTGAAGGTCCCTTCCAACCCTAACCATTCTATGATTCTATGATTCTATAAAAGGGGAAAACTTAATAGCTCAGCCATACTTTTGGTCGCTGGCTCTGCAGAGGCAGTGGGATGGGTGGTGGAGGGCTGGGAACAAAGACCAGACTCAGTTCCAGGTCCTGGAGCCTAATATGAAGTATGCTGAGGAATTAGTGTAGACTAAGTCAGTTCCTTGTGATATTTTCACCCTCAAACCTCAAGCCCACAGTGTCAGCATAGGCCTGGGGCAGATTCCCACCTTAACATGGCTCTGCTGTTTGTGGCAGTGTTTGTGCTGACAACCAAGATAAAAAATGGCAAGGGATGGAATAGTAATAGCGGAGGGCTTGACCACACACCACTTCTGATCCTTCCCTGACTCTTGTCACTGCTGTCATACCAGCTAAACGTGCCTTCATAGTGAATCAAGCCTTGGGAGAGCAGCAGGGGCAGAGGCCTCACAGGGAAAGAGCCCTCACAGGGGAAGAGCAGAAGGGAAATGGTTAATGTTTCACAGTATCCGAAGGCAGTCTGGTTATGCTGTTATCCCAGCACATAACAGGAGGAAAAGAGAAGAGGGAAAACTCTCCTGCCAAACTTGCATCACGGACAAAGCAAAAGCTGGCTCCTCTACCAGGTTTGAAAGAACCCTGATAAATAGAGTCGACAGATGGTCTCCAGTGGTTCCTTACCCACATGAAAATACCTTGCCCTTTCTCATCTGTTGATCCCTATCCCATTCCCTGCCTCTTCCAGAGCCTGCGAGCTGCTGCACTCTTCACAGAGGGTTTTATTCTTTGGCAGACAGTACCACTCACGAGAGGTTTCTCAGGGAAAAGCATCATCTCATCAGCCTATTTGCCTCTCTTCCCCTTTCATCTCTTGTTTGTTTTCCATTCACATCCCGAGAACTCAGCCCCTTGCCAGATTATTTGCATGTTTTGTAATAGGTGCCAATGGTGCAAATGTCAGGAAGTGCACTTTGCCTATTATTTATGCAACATGTTATTTACCTTCAGGTTATTTACCTTGTATTATGTATTTAGTTCTTCCCTCTTCAGACCTTGGCCCAGCAATAAACTCAAAGGAAAATCTAAGTTTAAGAACCGCAGGTGTGCTTTTGAATGGCTGGGGCAGAAGAAGAGACTAAGCTGTTGGTTTGTGGGTTAGGAGCTCTGGTCTGATACTTGCCTTGCAGCTGGCCCATTGCAGTGTCTCGGGCAAAGCCTTTTGTCCCCAACAGGTGGTAGAGGAGAGGTGTGTTTGTACACCTGCGTGCACAGTGAAGTGCTATGGTCTGTTTTCATCAGGACAACATTATGATCCACAGAGTAAGATAATTTTCTGCTTCTCGGCTTTATGTGGTGAAGCATACTTCCTCAGGGTACTACCGCAGGAGGTAGCCAAGCATCCCTCAGCACCTTTCTAGACTCGAGTCTCCATTGGAAAGGATGGGACTAAGGCAGTATTCAGAAAGAATTCAGAGGTATCCTTACCTTATTGTTACAAAACCAGTCTAGTTGATGGTTCAGGCTGAAGACACTGCTGGAGCCTATTACAGAAAAACGCACTCAGCCCAGCCCCAGTGCCTTTGTCAAAGCTGAGCAAACAGGAAAAAATGAGCAGTCATCTGAATGGACAGGTAAATTCCTCCTTAAAGATTACATTTTCGGAGCCCGATGTCAAAGAAGCGCACCAAATCAGACCTTTAGCTGAACCAGTCACTCGGTGCATCACAGGTTGTAAGGAGCTCGTGGATGTTTCAATAGCTCAGCAGATACAAGGTGTTAAAAGGAGAGAATAATAGCTATTCACACAGACTGTAAGAAGTTCATATTGTTCCTGTGCTTATAAATCCTGTCTCTAATGTACTAATGACATCTATTGGCCATATATTGGCCCTTATATAACCACCTTTAAATGAGAATACAGTATGAAGTGTGGCCGCACTGAATGGGCAAAGCACAGTTTTAACCTTCAGGACACACTGACAGATAACTTTTTCTTGTTGCCCCTTTAAGTGATCAAACAAAGTAAGCCTTGCCACTCTGTCTAACATCGGTGAAATCACAGGATTTTACAGACAGTTGTTTACAAAGTAACTTATTAAAGATCAGTCACTGAAGAAATCTATAAACAAATCTATCTAGTTGCACATCTGGGAAATTTACTGCTGATTCTCTCAAGTAACTTTGGAAACGAAGGTGTGTAAGCAGAATGTAAGAAGACAAAATTCCCCAAATCAGCTTAAAAACTAAATGAGTGCCTGTCAATTAGTGGCAAGGCTTTGGTGATTGATAGTTATTGCAGGAGACAATTATCACTTTGGGGAAAAAAAAAAACCCAAACCTTTGATACAGGTCCAGTAAAGAATAATTTTTCTGTGGGAAAGCATGCAATACAGTTTTATCTCTCAAACCAAATGAATATGCCAAGTTTTTCAGTAATATAGGTCAGTGGGATTTTTGCACAGACTAAGATCTAAACTCAATTCTCAGCTTCTTTAATTATTTTTAGTGCATATTAACTTTCACTGCTAAAGAGTACCACGCTGATAACAATGATTTATATAGAATTCTTGTCAAAAAGCAACTCCACCATCTCAAAGCACTTCACAGATTCAGCAAAGTGATATGCAAGCCATGCGAAAGGATCCAATTGCATCATCCACCAGGACAAGGCAAGCATCTCTGTGATGATGGAGAGCAACTGTTTGAACAATGCACACTAATATTTCTCAATAGCTCAGAAAAGGAAGTGAAAATTAAATGATTGCATCTAATTGAAACTGCAAGAGGAATTTTGAGCAACAGAATTCAATTACCCAAGTTGTAACTCAACCAGGAGCTAAACTTAATGTGCTACCTGCTACAAACAGAAAGCCAAAAGCATTCCAAATTTGGTCTGACTTAAATACGAAGTATCAATGATAAGCTTGCAAACTTAATGGGAACTATGATTTTGTTTTCCTTTTCTTTCTTTCTTCCTTTTTTATTTTCTTGTCTCTGCTGCTGCAAATAAAAACGTGAATACATATCAAGCACTGCAGTATGTGCCCAAGCCTGCAGAGAGGCTTCATCCTTACCTCTGAATGGCAAGGGTTGTCCACCCACCCCATGGGGTTGCTCACTCTTACTGTTCTGTGTGGCAGTGCTGATATTCCGCCAGTATTAGTCTCTGGGAATTGGAGAAACCTGATCCATTCCCTGAATCTCCTACGTCCAGAGACCTGATCCATTCCCTGAATCTCCTATGTCCTGATCCATTCTCTGAAGCTTTTATGTCCAGTGATCAACACTACACAGGCTCAACACTGGGGGAGAAAAGAGAGTGAAGGGAAAAGAGAGACCATCAGTACAGTGAAGTATGCAGGCACGCAGAAGCCTTTTCCTTTCCTAACTTGTGGAGAAATATCTCTGAAATTTTTAATAACAATTGCTCACAAAATCATTATTAAAACAGTATGGCCAAGGACATTTCCTTATCATGAGTAGCCTCCCATAATAATTTAGCAGCGTTTGCTTATCCTTTGCCACAGCTGACTTGTGACTGCTCCTTTCCATTACTACAAGCTGCTGCAGCCGCTGCCGTGTCCTGCACTTACCAGTTATGTCTGGCTGGCTGCAGCTACTTGCAGATCTGGCTGCCAAAAACAGCCAGCAAATGAGAAAATGCAAATGGCTTGATTGCCTGAAGATCATCACTAGCTCCTGGAGGAAAGGGCTAGGTCTGCCCCGTGTGCTGTCTCACTGTGGTGAGTCAGTTATCTGCTAACAGTAGTGGGTTGTGCAACAGGCACAGCTGTTCTGGCAGATGGGCCTCTCAGAAACCAAGTCACAAGTTTCATTTCCAGGGCCCAAAGTGAAGAGTCCTTTTTCTTTTTTTTTTTAATTATTTTTTATTTCCTCCTCTGCATTGGGGTTATCCCTTCTGAATACCAGAGGCTGCTGGGGATTTATTCTGCTGTTTCCCCAGGGCCAAGACTGGCTGCCCAGTCTCAGGAGGGTGAAGGAGACACCAGCACCTGCAATCCAGCAGGCTTCCATGCCCTACCATCTCCTTTCTCAATGGGGATGCAGGAGGACCAAGAAGAGCAGGGAACTGCTTAGCTTACTTACCCTGCATGCTGCTCTGTCCTTTTTTTGCTACAAGCAAGGTGTGCTTTTGATTAGGCGAATGCCAGAGCAGGACCTGAAAAACAGAGCTTCTTCCTCCCTCCTCCCTCGCTCCTTCCCCAGACTTCTCTGCTCCACTATGGTGGCCCTCGGGATGTGCTGGGTGCCTCTGCCATGGGAAGCATCTCATTCCATGCAACTCCACTACAGTCAGATGCCTGGTGAGAAACAGAGAGTTGCATGGTGCAAGCACCCGTGCTGCACAAGGCGGACAAGCTGGTACCTCTGTGAGAGAAGGAGAGGATAATGACCAAGGTGGTACTAACACGTATCCAGTCCTTGAGGGCCTGAAGCAGCACTAATGATTTGGTTTGGTTTGTCAGGTTGGCCATTTGGTTGGGGCCAAGACAACTCAAGCACACGTCGTCCGAAAGTGGAATCCATTACCACCATGAATCTCACCTTCAAGCACCTGCTGCCTTTGGGAGGAGCCACTGCTGTGGTTTTCTCTTCCTTGGCCCCAAAGCACTCTGTGCCTGAAGTACTCACTGCAGCCAAGTGGGGTTTGCTCACTAGCAATGTTTACAGACTCTGTTCTCTGGTTATTGACCAGCTTCTTCTTTCTTTGGCATTGTGAAATCTGCTCCTCGCCGTGGGGAATAGTCAGTGCTGGAAGTGGAGCTCCAGTGTGGAGCTGCCAGCTCTTACAGCTTTTTATCACAAGCTTCATAATATCTGATGTTTTGTTTAAAGCTCCAGTTCCTGTCAACTAGCAGTTACAAAACAATATCAAAGGTTTTATTTTATTTTTATTTTTCAGTATGAAATAATTCTCTTGCTCTCTGAGTTGCAGAGAAAAGCTTGAAAACATGGCCAAGGGCTCCAGAACCAGACAAGCAAATAAAACTTCATATTTATATTGTATTTCCATGTCATTTGTAAGACAGCCTCACCAGCATTTCAAGACTGGCAACACCGTAGTGTTTTCATCTGTGGCTGGGAAGCACAAAGGCAAACTCTCCAGTAAGATTATAGCCCTGGTGCTTTCTCAAGGTCATAATCTGTGTGAGCCAAACATACTCATTAAATTGCCCTGCTTAGAAAAAGGCATTTTTTTTTTCTAATCCAAATGCATGTCTGAAGGAGCACATGGTTCTGAGCAAGTCACCATCTCTGGCTGGCTGGTGACCCCAGAAAAAGATCCATGCTAGTAGTGGCCAGCATGGGGGAAGCTCATTCTCAGTTTCACGGGCAGACCTGTCAGTTTCTAGATGTGGGTCCTAACCACACTCTTCTTTCCACCATGCTAGCCCTACACGCTGAATTTGGCCTGGAAATTCGGCTCGACCTCCTGCAGGTGTGGTGGATGATGCCTTTGTATGCTGCTCTGTCAGCTTGGGGCAGGGACAGCCACAGCAGCTTCACAGCATGGGTAACTGAGCTCTTGTGTCCAGGCATGAGGAGTGCTATTTTCCCCTTTGCTTTCATAAATGTAGCCTAGAAAATCATCACGCTGTTGTGACTAGGGCATGCCAGTTCCTGTAGCCAAGGGCACTTAAGAGTACCTTGCATTCAGCTGATTTACACAGAGTAGGTACACTTCTAGGTCAGGTCAACTCGAGCACCCGTAGTAAGGGATCTACTGGAAAGCTGTTCGTCTACATCCCTTGCTCAGGTTTCTTTCAAGAGAAACACAGGAGGAAACCAGGATGCACCTCAAAGAACAGAGGGTACATCCCTCCTGCAGTGTGGACATCGCCAGATGTACCTGCTCCAGAGAGGGGAGGACAGCAAGCATTCCTGAAGAAAGTAAGTGAGGTAGTTAATAACATGTTCCCCATGCCCATGGCAGGTGGTATAAGAATATATGGTTTAAAATGTAGCAAGGAAGATGCACTGAATGATCTTTCTCACAGTAAGGGTAGTCAGACAGTGGAACAGATCATCAAGGAGTTTCCATCAGTGGAGGTCATTAAAAATAGGTTAGGCAAACATTTGCAGGAGTGGTATAGAGCTGAACCTGCCTTGGATCTTTTGGCCTCTGTAGATCTCTTCCAGTCCTACCTTCCCTTTTCTGACCATTTGTCCAGACAGATTATCACAGCCCTCCATAACAACTACCAGTCTGATGAGGGAAGCACTCAAAACACAGTCAGAGCAAGATTCCTACTTGCAGCTCTGCACCTATAGAGAGGAGCTTCAACTGCTTTGCCTCACACTGAGCAAGTCACCAATAACGAAAGGTGTGTGCTCATCGTTGTCAAACAGTCTCCTCACACCTTCTTTCCTTGAGTTGGCTATCAGGATGGAGGCACAATCCAAACAGTCATTCATGAGGGCTAGATCTTTGGTTGCATAACACCTACTTTAATGTTCTGAGTTAAAATGCAACAACTTATGGACACCAAGATACTCAGAAGTCTTGCACCATGACAATGCTCAGAAAATGGCATTATACCACCCAGCCCTCACGACCCACATCCAGCTCCTCCATGAGACATATTGCAGCAAAGTATCTTCTCAAAGGCATAGGCAAGGCTGGCTCACTCAGACTTGCTAGGAATCCATACTGCCTAGAACATGAACCAGAATGTCCTTAGGCCCAGAACTTCTGCAGACATGAGAAGCCAGCTTGGAGGAATATTACCCATGAAAACAAAATTGTGCCTTTCCACAGCCAAAACAGGACTTTGCAATGTCCCATCCCACAAGTATTCAACAATCAATTTTATTTCTAAAGCTCTTGATCTCATATGTTCCTAATGAGTTGGTGTCTAGGTGGGAGGTCTGAGAGCCATGCTGTATTCAAAAGAGTAGAGAAAAGAGCACATTAATGACCATATTCCAGCCATGATTTTAATAAAGCAGCAGGTACACTGGAAAGAACTCCTCCAGAGTTATCTGCCAAAAAAAAACCATAGCATTTGCAAAATATTAAATGCCCTTTATATATTAAAAAAAAAGTCAGCCTCCCAAATTGCAAACCATGAAAAGAAATAAGAGTCTGAGCTGTTAAATAAATAAGAAAGGGGAGTTTTGGACAAAAATAAACAATGACTGGCATTTAGAGAACTTAATCTGCATCAGAAAAAAAGTCCTCTTCATTTGCTCTGGCTTCTAATTTTTTCCATATTTTTGTCATTAGACATTATTAAAGTACTACTGTTCCAGGGCTGGGTGATGAAAGGCTGAGATATGATTCAGCCCCCTACATTACATAAACAAACCCGGGTCGTTATGACATCCACTGCGATTATTTTTCTTTATTCTTTTGAGTCCTTCACCATACCTCTCTATTGGTTGCGCTGTGGAAGCTCTTTCAGGTGATCAAACGCAGTTTCAGGCTAGCTCTTCAGCTGCTAATGTGGTGTAACAGGCTCACAGCCAGATGTCTGCTTCCAAAACAGCCCTCAGTTCCATCTTCTCGTAAGTGGGCCGTGTTAAAACCGTAATATAGCAGCCATTTAAAATAGGATTTAAAAAGCAAACCAGGAAGTGTCAATTTAAAGTTAGCTCTGATCCATTAATCAGCATCGGAGACAATGATGTCAGTGTGACCGGATAGGCTGACTTATGATTAGTTCAGATTTATCTGACATATAACAAAAGGGCAGTCTGCTGCTTTAAAGAGTCTCTTTCCATTTTCCTTTGGCAAAATCAAGACATTGTTTAGAAAGTCGAAGAGAATGCCATTCAAAACTCTGAGGTCATTTCCAAAGATAAATATAGTGGGGGATATGACAAAACAAGAACCCAAAAATGAGCCTCTTCCATCATGGAAAACTTCTCTGGCATTAGGAGGTGAACCAAAGCCATCTGAAATCAACAGGAAGAGAGCCATTTGAGTGAGGCTTGTATCAGACATCATTGTGGTGTTGCAGTCATTGGTTTAAGGGCAGATAAGTTCCCTGGGCCCTTCAAATTCGGACATTTGAGTGTAAACTTACATGTCTGAGACTATCTAAGGTACTTCCCACAGAATGAGAAATGTGGGACAAAACACACCGCCGAAGCCGCCATGAAATTTTATGTAACTCTAAGAGGGACATTGCTTCCCCGAGGAACAACCCTACCAGCCTGCCACAGGGAGCCATACAGAGAAGGATGAAGGCAGTACGCCTGCGGGAAATGCAGCCTACTTCTGGCCATCCTGTTACACAAAACTGGATCATCAGCAATACTTCTTCTGAAGGACAGGTACAGCAAACGGTGTAGCTCCTTGTGGAAGCGGCAGCGCAAGCCTCATTATATCATAAAGTTCCTCGGCTATAAGGCAATGTTGTGGTGCAATAAATTATCTGCCTCTCTGACTTTAATTATTACATTTATTGCAATAACAACACGAGAGGCCACAGATAAAAATAAGTAAAAACCTCAGCTAATGTAATGGCAGCATAAAAATGGTCATCTGTCTGCATAAAATTTATATCTATATAAACACATGAAGGAATTTAGTTGTCATTTTAATTGAGTGGCCCACTTATAGTACGGATGGTTGTTGGCAGTCTGTAAGATAGCATCAAAAGATGTTTAATTTTATGTCACTATTTCCTTTGGAGAGATTGTAGAAAAAGTCTTCTGTCGCCTTTTGTCAGTTATTACTTCCATGCCCTTCAACAATTCTCGGAGCAGAAAAAAAAAAAAAGTAAAAAAAAAGTCTTGCTGACTGTAAAAGTTTGCTGTCTGGGAAATTCAGGGTAGATATGTGAGAGGTACTCAGTGTCAGCACAGCTCCTCTTGTATAGGGTTGTGAGAGAGCAGTAAAATGCAGATAAGTCCCACCTTACCAGAGACTGTCGCTCTACAGCCTGCAGAAAGGGATGCGGCTCTCAGATTGCCTTAGACTGTGGGTGGGCCACGTTGCCCTCTGGAAGTGTCAAAATCTCTCCATGGATGACAAATGGAGCAGACCCCAGCACTGAGCTGTTCTTTGAAACATCTGACTTTGAGTTAGCTGAATGAGGAACAGCTATTGCACAGTTCCTTTTCCAGCGTCAGCTCACAGCATGTACTGACTTCCAGGCAACAGACTCTTGACTTCTAAACAAGTTTTCACTATGTCTGCTGAGGGCTCAATCCATCTCTCATTGGCAGCAACGGATGGATCCTCTGGCATGGATGGAGCTGCTGGCAGTTGCCTCAAAACACTGAGAGAACCACAGAGGATGCAGCAGGACCTAAACAGTGAGAACTTCCTGTGGCATTGACTTTAGGCTAAGCATTAAGCTGATCACAGCTGGAGATAAATTTCTCAGCCTTCACCCTTACACTGTAAGTATCCAAGCTTCAGTATCTGCCTCTGCAAGAAGCATAGCTCTGCTGCCCAGCTTGCTCCATGTTGGTAAGGCTACCTCCTCATGACAGCATTGAAATTCCCATCAACTTCAGTGGATGGAGGGACAGATGAGCTGGGGGGTTGTTCCAAGCATATTAAGGGATTGCCTGCTGAGTGCAGAAAACTGATCAGAAGATGAAGGAACCAATAAAACTTCACTGAAGCACTCGTGTTCAGCAGACAGACCTATCCCACACAACAGCCAGATGAAAGGCAGCTTGTTCTGGTTTTTCTTTCGAACCTGCTTTCCTTCCACAGTGATGCAGAACACCAGGTCAGCAGTAATCAAAGGGCCATTCCCTCTCTTGAAAACACTGAGAAAAAATGGGCAGGGTGGTAGCCTAGGGCGGGGAAACCCAGCTTGGCCCTGGGAGACCTGCACAAATCACTGAGGCTCCAGCTCTACCTATGCGTGTAGGTTCTTCGATCTCAGTCCCTTTCTTCCCCTCCACTCCTGTTTCTACCCTTGTTTCTCTCACCAGGGACTCGACAAGAAAGTGGTTTTACATACTTGGACCTCAGGAACAGTTTACCTGTCTCCACTGGTGCAACTGCAGTCCCAGCCGCTCCTGGAAGGTGGGACATCCATATGGGATCCAGAGACACATGTGCAACTGTGAGGAGAAAGGACTCCCCCACACCATCCCATATTAAACTGGCCTGAACTGCCTGATGCCATGACCTCACCTCACCAGACCTCATCTGGTGCTCTCAGTGGTCTCTCTGCTCATGCCTTCACACCGCCCTCCCCCTACCTGCACACACACGAGGCCCTGTACCGGGCAGAAACCGCAGCTAGGGAACCGCTCCCACAAGGATGGATAACGACAGAGGCAGAGG
This sequence comes from Ardeotis arabs, assembly GCA_011801015.1. Lineage (NCBI taxonomy): Eukaryota > Metazoa > Chordata > Aves > Otidiformes > Otididae > Ardeotis > Ardeotis arabs. Next base: position 61,614 of record JAAGAY010011052.1, on the reverse strand, counting down.
ACATCTGTTTTGCTTTTGCAAGCAGTTTGGAAATGTCTGCAGTGTTCCAGCTGAAGGAGAGGAGAGACAGCCCAGAGGACAACGCGGGCTGGCTCTGCAGTTAGAGCACTGTCTGGAGCAGTTAGGAGACCCACATGCTAATTCCTGCTCCGACACAGATTCGCCGTACAGTTTCGGGCAAAGTCACTTAGCTGGTCTGCGCCTTTGTTATTCCAGTTGTAATAATATTTACATCACAGGGGAGCTAGGACGCTTATTCAATTAATATGTATGCAGCATTTTGATACCCTCCGACGATGGGGGTTTGCAGCAGACTCTCTGGCCAGGCTGTCAATCGCTCCCATCTCCCCTGCCAACCCCACCATGCCCAGCACAGAAGTATGGCGGCCACCCCTTCACTCCACTGGACCACAGCCAGGTGATGGCCACTGGCCCCCGCCACCCCCAGCCCCAAAAGGGCATCCCTCCAGCCAACCCAGCCTCCAACCGCCTGCTGCCAGGGAGGACCACTCTCCACTGTCCCCTCCTCACTCCGCTTCAACAAGGGTGAGTTTTCTCTGGGTCATGCTTGCCTCTCACCACTTCTTTTTCAAGGGAGTTGCTAGAAAACTCTCCTGCTATTTTTTTTTTTTAATAGCTATATCATGTCTGGTATTGTATTTCTATTTTCCCCTGAGGAAAGAAGCCAAAAGAAGTAGGAACAACAAATAATGTGTGGGAGAGTGTTTTTCTTTTCTTTTCTTTTCTTTTTTTTTTTTTTTTTTTTTTTTTTTTTTGTACCTCTGTTCAAAGCCTCTTTTTGTTTGGCTCCAGCGTTATTGCGACTACGATTCCTTCTCTCTGATCTTTTTTTCTATTATAGTTTGTATTGACTTAATTTGGGGTAATGAGCTTGTTTGTATTGAACCCTTCGATATTTTCATATTTGCATGCTAAAAGCTCACTTTTCTTCTGTCACCTCCTTTTACATAATTTTTCTTTTTCCTTCTTTTCTTTTTTCTTTCTTTTCTTTTCCTTCTTTCTTTTCCTTCACTTTTCCTTCTTTCTTCTGTTTTCTATTTCTTCTTTTTTTGTCTTCTCTATTTTTCTCCCTTTTTTATTTCTTTTTAGTTTCTTTTTTCCTCTCTCTTTACTCTTATCTCCTTCCTTCTTTCCTTCTGTCTTTCCCTTTCTTTCTTCCTCTTCCTTTCTTTATCTTTCCTTATCTTCCTCTCTTTCTTTCTCTTTCTTTTTTTCTCTTTAATTCTTCCGGAAAAAAAACCTACCAGAGAATTAAGCAAATAATCTCTAGCAATTAAGGAGCTCTCTCTGGGAAACACTAGCTGTGAAGCATGTTTGCCTTGTGAAGTACTCTCATCAGACGCCTTGGCAAAGAGCCATCTATTTATTTGGGAGAGGGGTAAAAAACATGCAGCGAGGAGACTTTTTGCTTGTTCTTGCTATTAGTGGCAAATTCATCTTGCTTGTCCTAGGTTCCCACATGTTTTTAAACCATTACGGTAAGTGGTTTCCAACCACAGATGAGAGATTGCTGAGGAAAAAAACTCCATCTGTTCAAAAATTAAAAGCAAAGTGTTATCTCTTCCTCCTTTCCCTCTTGCCTTAGGCGGAGGTGGCAGAGGCCAGCTCATGCCCAGAGGCTATGCCACGGATAATTTTCAGACCCATGTCTTTCAGTCTTCCTCCTGCAAACGCACACAAACCCATGCTCGCCCTCAACCTACCTGCTAACTAACGCACAGCAGTGGGGCCCATTCTGGAGGTGCTCCCCATCGGGACCAGAGTGGTCAAGGGCTTGGGGACCCTCTGAGCACTGCAGCCCCCCAGTCGTGCCCTGGTGAAGCTGTGGTTCCCCCAAGATGCTGCTGCTCCAGGGAAACTCACTGCCCAAGAGATGTGCCAGGGAGGGGAGGTGAGGAAGGAAGCAACCCAGGAGAAGGCATCCTGGCTCAGCCGCAGCCTAATCCCTGGGAGACTGCGCCAGGGCAGTTGGAGCACCCCAGCTTCCACCTTGCGTCAGAAACAGATGGGAGCAAAGTTTTCTGCTGAGATCGGTTGGTAGCAAACCATTATTTGGGACTGGATATTGGTCACAAGTCTGAAAACACTGAAGCAACAGTTCTGCACGCTTACTGCCTTCCAAGCTCAGGGCTTCCCTGGTTGGGAAAGTGCTCTTTCCCTGCAGGGGTGCTGAAGTGACATGCATCCCGGCCTCTCTGTACACAGCTATCAAGCATAAACTAGAGAGCAGGGACTTGCGCTTTTCCTAAGCAAGCAAAAGTGAATAGTCTTTACCACCTCTTTCTCTGAAATTGCCTTGTCCCAAGGCAGCAAGAGGAATCATGTTAGTCACACATTAATCGCACAAAAGACAAATTCATCCTAAACTCCTCTCATCATTTCTCCACGAAGTTGTATGGGAAAAGGTGGGAAGCTAACAAACCTTCCTAGCACTTTGCTGACCTGCACCACTCACACACAGACCACAGAAAATGCAGTGTATTCGCTTAAAGAGGTTTTGACTTTGAAGATTTGCCACGGCTTCCTCAAACCTTATTAGAAAAAGTTGTTTAATAAATGGCATGGCATTTGTATGCTCCATCTCTCTGTGAGCATTTCACACACACGTGGAGAACTTTGGGGAACACTGAAAGCTAGTTTCAGAGCTGTCAGAAACTTCTCAAGCCCGAGGAGCAATGTGGATGTACTCTAGCCAAAGATCTGCCCCCCTCATCTGTACAGACTGGGTATGCTTTCACTTTTTTTGGCATTTAAACTTCTTCAAACATTGCTAGGGGAAAAGAAAAAAAAATATTCTCTCATATAATTAAAGGACAGGTTTTACATTTTTCCACCCTGCTTTCTTTCCCTCTCCCACAGGAGAACTTGGAGTCGTTAAATTACTTTTTTAAGCAGAACTCATCCTCCTCGGGTTCCTTCCACGCTGAAGAGCTGCTACGTTTTTCGCAGGCAGCTCTGTGCTCGGGAGCTTTTAAGGGTTTCTAATCCTGGAAGGCCGTCTGACATCACCCTGCTTCTTGTCTGCTGATGTTTCGTACAAGCCTCACATTTCCTTAGTGTTTTTCAGAGCCACCAATTACTGCAGCAATCTTGTGTTTATGTTCTGGTTTTGTGCTTTTTTTTTCCTTTCCCCTGATGCTTTCCTGGCATGCATCCCAACAGGCTGCTCTCTCTTAGACGTGTTTTGTGCCAAGGGTTAAGCTGGACCAGCTTGTTACAAAAGAAGAAGAAGAAGGAAAAAAAAAGAAGTGGGAGGGAGGAGGGGTTTTTTTTTTCCCCTAATTTTTTTCATTGACTTCAGGCACCATGCGATGAGGAAGCCTGGCCCCTTTCCATTTCCCTTCCCAACTAAAGGGAAACATTGTGTAGCTGTTGCCCTGCCACCGGTGGGACGGCCTCTCACAGCATTACGTAGCAGGATAAAAATAACCGGGATATTTAAGGCCGGCTGCGGAATCCCAGCGCAGGCAGAGTGAGCCTGGTCAGCCGCTGAGCACCACTGGCCCCGGCCCTGGCCGCGGGCACAGAGGCGCACCGGAGTAATGTGCTGCGTATGATGCAACTGCTTGGCAGTGGCGCTGGAGCGGTTAGACCCTGGGGAGGCCCAGAAGAGAAAAAAAAAAAAAAGGGAAAAATTTTTAAAAAAAAAAGAAAAGGCAAGAAAGGGAGAGCTGGAGAGCTTTTTCTTCTCTTTTAATGCACTGTTTCTAGTATAGCAGGTATTTTTCAAAAAGCTGGTGACTACTCCCGGTATTTCGTGTGCTTGCTGCGGGGCAGGGGCACCCGGAGAGAGTAGGAGACCCTCAGCAGGCTGGCTTCTGCAGGGCTCACTCGGCGTCAGGTGTAAGCTGACGTAAGACGCCTTTGTCCTGGCATTTTGTAGGGGGTAGCAGCAGGAAACTACCCTCAGCCCCCGAGAAGGGGAGACTGGGGCAGCACTGGGGTCCCATGCAGTCCCACTAGGCTCTTTTCTCCAAATCACAAACGTGGCTGAGTACAATGCATGTCTTGTCTTTGATTAATTGGATTAAAAGAGCAGCCAGCCCACAGGGCTCAAGCAGAAGCGGCAGCCTCTTTTATATGTGATTCTTTCGAGAGTCACTAATTGTCAGAAATCTTTGGAGGTGATTTTTTTCCTATTTGTTAAGCTTGTTTTCACACTGCACCCCACCTATAAACTTTCCGAAGAGTGATACTGGACAGTGTCTGCCGCAAGTGCAGTGAGGGGAGGAGGCTGTCCTTGCACAGACAGCGGTGCCAGCCCTTCTCTAAAACTGGTCTGACACGCAAACCGGTGCAAGTTCAGCTTTCCTTTGCCCACTGGGGACTAGGACATTGCAGATGAGGAGAAGCAGAAGTTATCATGTATGGTCCAGTTACTCCTGTATTTTGGAGAAGAACCTCCTCACCGTACTGGCACACATCACCGTCTGTCCCCTCTCCTTCGGTCAGGATTGTCAAGAGGGCCTGAAAGGAGAGAAAAAGGGACCCAGGGGACGCTTATCCCGCCATGCCACCCTGCCCTGGCACAAAACAGAGAATGTGGCAGTGGTCCCAGCTGGGACCTGCCAGGAGCAGAGCTATTTGGAGAGCCCATGCATTTCCATGGGGGCAGGTACGTAGGCCTACGGCTTTTCAAAAGCTGCTCGTACTTAAAAAGGAAGAGCACGGCACAGGACGAACCAGCCAGGAGCAAAGGGGTCCAACAGCTGCATGCCTTCCCGTAGCTGTTCTTTGCGTGCTGCCAAGGACTCACTTGCCCAAATGGCCTTTGCTACCTGCCCACTGCAATGCAGGGGCTCACAGCCCCCCTGCAAACCTCTGCCAAGGGGCCAGGAATCTACCCATCCTGGGCAGATTGCAAATACCAGAGTGATCTGTTTTCCTGGCAGAACCTTCTAATAAGAAAATACAAGGTTCCATGGCTCCTTCCTGAAATGATGAGTGGCCTCCCCTCCTCTTGCGGAGGGAAATCAGTTATAAAACTTGATGAGGGACAGAGATTGTTGCTGAGATTATTCCCGCTGCAGAGCTCTGTTAAATGTTAGCCAGAGAATAAAATGACTATCTTTGGTTTACCTTGGAATTTCCCCTTCCACAGTCTGTAGGATCTAGTGTAACAAGAATCCAGTTTAGAAAAGTTGTGACAATTTTGGGGCACAAACGTAAGCTTCGTTTATTGCTTATGCAATCATGTGGGTTTATTTCAAGGAATTAAGGAAAAAAAAAATAGTCTTTAAGGGCATTTGTAAGGGACTACACCTGCCTGGACTTTCTGTTTGTTTTTCCAACTGCTTATGGTTTTACTGTTATATGTTCTAGGTTTATTCTTTCAAGTTGAGTGAAATACTGAAACCAGCTGGAAAAAGAGACTATTGAGAGGAATGTCTAAAGCCTCTGTTTTCAGCCTCACAAGCAGCCCTCCATGTAGGTACTTCTATAATCATTTATATTTAACAACACAGTATTTGAGAACCGCTCAGACCAAATGGACTTTGATCTTATAAATCCTTTATTACACAGGGAAATATTATGCCCACTTTATATAAATACGGAGCTGCACAGAAGGAAGGGCAAAGGCCCAGTGCCCAATTATCCACTTAAAGTCTGTCCAGTTTCCCTGGGAAAACAATTTTACCCATCTGGGCGTTAAGTGGCAGAACTGGGGTGTCACCCTGCTGCCTGTCAGTCTGCTCCCCACCAGTGGAGGGGCATCTCGTGAGTCACTTTCACATCTCTAAGTACAAATCTGTGGGATCGGAGCCGATTCCTTCCTTCCATCCTTGCTGGTTTGCCTAGAGAGGAGAGGCAGCTGCAGCATCCAGTCTTCCTGCGCAAGGAGCAGGCTGAAATGCTCTTTGGCCGGTAGAAGTTGTGGGAGGCAGCTGGGTAATTCAGCCTGCCATTTATGAATGTCTGCGCTGGCATCCCACATCCTGAAGCAATTCTCAGCTTTTCTGGAAACTGGCTAAACCTCTGGGTTTGTCCAATCACATGGAGTACCAATAAGGTTTCAGGTGCTTAATGGGGATGCTATGCTCCCATCACTGGGGTGGTTGCTCCTGGCCATTTCAGGTGCTCATGGCAGGGGAGCAGGACACATGGCCAAGGAAATCCATGACACCTTGGCTTCCCTGCCAGGGAAATCAGGCTTTGGAGGCACCCAGCCCTTGCACCACTGCACGCTTCCCTCTGATGTGTTTTGGATAACCCACCTACTGTGGTATCAGCACACGGAGTCACTTGGCATTAAACAATTTCATCCTGGGCTGCCACCCATGTGAAGAGGATGGCAGGCAGGGATGTGTGTTTGGGTGCTGTGATGCAGCCAAATCTTCTCTGCAGCAAACACAACCTGGCAAGTTTCACATGCTTTGGAGTTTTAGAACAAAAGTTTCACACACACTTAATTGGCCCCAGATTTTTAACACTAGTAAGTAGTTATAACATCTCCAAAAAAAGCTATTTCTTATTGACTGTTTCCCACTGATACATTTTCCAGTTTGTGCTCCCATCACACCTTTACTACATGAACAAGAACTCCAAAACCCTCAATGTATAAGCCATTTCTCTTTTCTTTTCTTTCACATGTAGCTTGCCATGTTGTTATAATTAAATTTCAAAGCTCATGTCTCTGCAGTTGTTTTCTTTTTCTGGTGTTGTTTCTCATCCAGTAGCCACTACAGCCTAGCATAAACCAAAGTTACCCATCCAGATGCTAACAGGCCTTTCTTCTTCCCATCAGGTGTCCTGATCTGCTGCTGAAAGATAAAAGTGGATGCTGTTGAATCATGTGAACATGAATGGCAGTGTAACAGGGCCCTTATTTCTTTTTATCCTGATATTCTGATATGGTGAATACCAGGGTACCTTGCTTCTCTGCAACTAATCACCCACGTGGCCTTGGTCATAACACTTAACTTTTGCGATTTGCCTTTGGCTGTGTCTGCATCCGTCTCCAGGCCACATATTCTGTGGGACACGTTTCCCTCATGGTCTCTTTCACTCTTGATGCGCACGAGCACAAGGGAGTCAAATCCAATGTAGGACCTGCTGTTGCCCCAGCCAGCCACCATGGTTTGGAGCTGGGGTCGGCTACTAGGGCTCCTCATTACAGAGTTGGGAAACCCTTGCCCCGCTCTCAGCCTTTTTTGTAGAAGCTGCATCTTGGAGAAGTCAGATTTGTTTTACCCTGCTGACACAACTGTGATTTATCCCTTTGTTGCTCCCTTCGTGCTTTGAGGAAGAGCCCAGCCTCCTTTGCACTTCACCTTTAGAGAAATAAGTGCTCTTTGGCATGAAAGAGAGCTGCTGTGCTCACTTTCCCATAATACTTTCCAGCTGAAGGCAGCCTGAAAACACATCTAACCGTTTCAGTGTTTCCCTCCAAAGGTGGCAAGTGAGTAGAGAAAACTCCCAGCCCTTCTACATCCATACCCTATAAGGAGCTGCCTTCAACCACCATAAATAAAACAAAGGTACAGTCTTCAGCTGATCTCAATTACTGGAGCTCCATTGAATTGAACAGAGCTCAGATAATTTACACCAGATGAGCATCTGCCCTCAACATATGTTATATTATGGTTCAACAAGATGGTCTCAGTTTGCCTTGGGGGAGGAGCAGTTGGAGGAGAGAGCTGGGCTTGCTCATGTCTAGGAACGATGGGCTGCAAAATTCCCAAGAGTGAGGAGGTAAACAGGGAAAAGAAGGCATTTGGTTATTAGGCCTTCTTATTTCCAGTGATTACAGTGGGAAAGAGCAGACTCTGTGGGAAACAGGCTTCCCCACACCCATTTTGGCAGCTTTTGATTGGCCCCTGACCAGACATTTATTAAAACAGCCTCATAAGTTGCGGTCTCACTAAAGAACAATACAGAACCAACCAAATGTTAATGTATTCAATCTGTTCCTGCTGAGATTTCCACCTCTCCACCTCCCTGATTATTAGAGAAGACGACAGGGAAAAAAGGAGAAAGAGAAAAAAAAAAGAAAAAGAAAAAGAGTTTGTATTCCCAGCTTCAGCTGACAGATCTGCTGTAGCCTCCTGGAGTTTTCGTAATTAGAACAAAGGGTCCGCGAGACAGGAACTATAATTGGGTTTGAGTGTTTGTACATTTTAACTCAGCCCAGGTTAGGTATACAAGCAAACTCAAAGCACTGACAGGAGCTTGAGCCCTAGAAGAAAAATTCCAAGGGAGGATTAAGGGCCTTCAAAAGAGGGTAGTGGATCATATCTGATACTTAAAAAAAATAATAAATAAAAATAAAAAATTAATGTACTCTAAATTGTTTTCCTCAGCAAGCCAGAGGAAAAGCTGTGCTGCAAACGCTTGTCAACCAGAGGTCTGGGATAATCTGAACTTCAGCAACACGAGCAATCAACAGGGAGGAAATAAATATTTCAGCAAGTGAAAATCCCAAGGCAGGATACGCGACAGAGCTTCTGAATGCTGACAGGGGGTGGGAGAGGTTTTAACCCACCCCTCCTGCTGAAATTTACGAGGGGTGCACATCCCAGGCCCGCAGCCAGAACAGGTTTTGTGGTTCAGCTCCTTCAAACAGCTGAACCTGCTCTGGACAGCCAGTTCTGTGGTGGTAAATCAGAGGGGCCAGGACCTTCCCTCCGGCGGCAGCCCACATCCACACATCCAGCCATGTCCCTGCGTCCCTCGGAGAGCCCCCTCCAGACAAACTGTGCCTGGGCATTGTCCAAAGAGGGCTGGCTGGCAGCAAGTGCTGGCAAGTAAATAATACAGATGATCATGACAAGTGCTGGAGCCCGTGCCGGGGCTCCAGTGGGTTTACCGGTATAGACGCATGCAGCAGCACCCGCTGCAAGTGGCCTTTCCACGGGAAAAGGGTCAGGCCCAGAACACACAAGAAGAAAAATGTATTTGCAGGCAGTGCCTCTGGGGCTCTTTTCTCTAAGGTTAACATTCACTGCTCGAGAAAAAACAATGCTTCTGGAGATCTGCAGGTGAGATGTGGTCGCGGTGGGTCATCTGCATCCACAAACATCAGTCCCTTTTTGGGAGGGATTTTCACATCTGTTATTCTGTGCCCTAAAACCAGTTTTGTTGGTACAAAGCTTGGACAGCACTGGGTGCTTTCAGAAGACTCGTCTGTCGCTTCCCAGATGCAGCCACAGCAATGAGCTCCTTGCATGGAGAGCACCCAAGTGATGGAGAGAGAATGTGCAGGAAAGGGGCCTACCTCCATTTCATGATGAAGAACTACTATTCTGGTTTTTTGCTCAACAAATCCCAAACCCAGCCTTTTGAGAGAAGAGCTCATGTTAGGCATGTAGGTCCCAGTCCAAGCCAGCATTTTCCCATGCTCCCAGAGGGAGTCACGCTGAGTCGCACTTTTTCTGTAGGAACCAGGCTTTTAAGAGCTATTGGGGAAGAAACCAGCTAGACAAGCTAATGTCTTACATGTGGGTGATGGGGGAAACGTGGAAATAACTGTAAGCAAATGGACAAAACACACTGCGCCTTTACAACCTCCCGCCAGCAGCAGATGCTGACGAGGGAAGTGTTGCCTTCCTACAGTAAAGTTCGGGTAGGCACAGCCTGCCTATTGCAGGGACTTGGGCATATGCGTTAGCTATCAGCCCTATGACTTATCCCCTTGAGGAAAAAATAAAAGTGAGAAACGTGTCTTACAGGCAACCAGTCCTTTATAAGACCACTGCCTTGTCTCCTTGCTGCCATTCCAGCCTGCATGGTAAGCAGCTTCCTTGAAATCACCTCATCCATCCCATCAAGAAGAAAAAATGCAGTCATGTGGGTATGCTGCAAGTATGCACTCTGTTCTTTGGTTACCAAAGTCATGCAGACAGCCATGAAGATGGTTTAAATGAGGTTTTTTTCAACTGCTGCATTTTAGGATCATGACTACTGGTGGATTGTAGATAGCCATACTGCAGCATCCAGACCACTCTCAGCTGGATGGTCCCACCATAGATTTTGTGTTAGCAGACTACAAAAAAATCAATTTGTACTCACTTTCTACAGGAAAAAAAAAACCCCACATGCTAGCCACCACGTGTATTTTTTCCCATAGCCAAACTATCCAGTTCTCTGTTTTACGTGTCAAAGAAAAATGGCTCTAGAAAAATACATCTTATATAGAATATAATCTGCAGATGTAACATCACTGAGTGCAAACGCAACAGACCTTGACTCTAAAATGCAAATCAAGCAGATGCGAAGGTAAGAAAATGGGCTAATTAGATGTTTAATCCTCCTGCCAATGTGTTGCTAAGCACAGAGTAAAAAAGCAAATCTATTTACAATATTTTGGCTGTTCCCACGTGTTTCAGGCACAGCATTTAAGTCAAAAGCCTCTTTATGTATGCAATAAAGTTCCTGATGTCTCCTGAAAGGTCTGGAATAACACCCTCTGTAGAAACAACTGTGTTTATATATCATAATTCCCCGTCCCACCTCTTCAGTTGAAGTCGTGGGCTGGATGCATCTTATTATTCTGGTGTGATCAGGTGCAAACTGGCAGTAAACACACTGGCTTTATGTGAGGTGGTCTGAAATTATGTAGGAGGGCAGGGCAAGAGGGAGAAGCAGGTCTCCCTGAATTGCTAGCAGCAGCTCTGCACTCGCTAGGACTGGTTGTGGAGGGGGAAGGAAAGCATTGGGAAGCAGCTTTTCCAGGCTACAGCCTCATGGCCACACTGGTGGCCCCACTGCCGCCTTACTTTACACTCATCTTTGTGAAGCCTTACACCAGTCTTGAAACTTCTACCTGCAGCCAGGCATGCAATGGCAGGCAGCCTCTTAAATAGAAGGCAGGCTTTAGAAGGACCAGGCAAATTGCCAACTGGCCACCACAGCCAGGATGGTGTCTGAAGCACTTTATAGAATCCCCCACCACTGGAGGAGTTTTAAAGCTTTAGACAGTCTTTCACTGCTAAAGATCAAGAACGGGGTGGGGGGCAGTGACATGAATCCATTGTTTGATGTTTTCTTCCTTGGAAGGGACTGGTTTGGGTTGTGGTCAAGAATGGAAAACAAGGCAAGAAGGGCTTTGGGTTTTACCCAGTCTCATAATTCCTGTCAATGTTTTCATTTTCCATCTATTTTATTTTCTTCCTCCTTAGAAGAGTGCATTTCAGGGATTTTCCGGCATTCCTCAATGTTTCGTTCAACAGCAGGAAAGAGTTCTCACTGTTTGCGTTTGAAATGTGACAGGGTGCACTAAACCTGAAAGCTGAAATGGGACATGACAGCACCTCCAGTCATGGACATCTTCTCACATGAGCTGTGGAAGCATGTGACTACAGACCACAGCATCTGATTTTTGGGGCTATGTTTGCTGAATTCAACCATTTCAACCACTGGTTGCACCTCAGATGAATTTCTGAGTTATCAAGAACCAACAAATTGTTTCTCAGAAGATTGTTTTCTCCAGACTCTTCTTTTTGTTTGCCCAAGGATATTGGCCCTTCTTGAAGAACCGGACATATAATTAGAAATTAATGTCTATTTGCTTTGATGGATTTTGCCTCTTTTCTGAATCCTGAATTATCCACAAAGCTGTTACAAACAGAACAGAATGTATTTGTTCATCAAAAAAATGATTCACCCGTTTCTTCAGGGATTAATTCTCAGTTTTGTTCATGAGTGGCTTGTTGCAAATAGTCATAAATCCTACCATGTTGGGTTCCAACCCCGGAGTGATCTTTGTCTGGACTTCAATGGGACTTTGCATGGGGGGGGCCTGGCCACACAGATCTCATTGCAGGATTGGGCAATGGTTAGTTACATAAGTCATATGATGTTGTTTCTGTTCTCTGACTGGCTGACTTATGTAACTACAGAACAATAGCACGTATTTGAATATAAAGGCAAAAATTGTGCCTCGTATTTGTTCTTCATGAGAGCCTGTTCAAGGGCTGGATTATGCTGTCCGTGCAAGCTATAAAGATATTTTCTTTGACAGTCTCTTGGTGAGGACATCTGGAGTAGGTGACACTCACTGAGCTACTGAGATGCTCTGTGTGAGTTCATCTGAGGACTGTTTGCAGACATTGGCCTCACGTATTCTCCCCAGTAGCACAAAACCAAAGAGAATAACTCATGAAACTGGGCCATCCAGTGACCCAAGTCCTTGACTGCGATGATTTACACCTTATAAATGTCTAGCCATCGAGTTTAATGTTTCCCTTATTCCATTTCAGGGGAATAAAAAGGCTCAAAAGCATGGCCAGAGTTATAAATGGACAGCTGAGGGCAAAACATTGTAAATTTAATGCTTGTGTGCTTATTCTTAAACATGAGTATTTTCCCCACTTGTTATTTTTGTTAAAAACTGAACGTGATTTCTGTTCAGAGAGGGAAAATAGGAATCTACAGCTTTTGTTTTCAGTTGATGTTTTATTTTTGTTCATCTATCCAATTCATCTCCAGAAGATTTTATCACAGTGTTCTGGAAATTTTATCATAAGTTTTCATTTCTGGTTTTGTTGTGTTGTTTTTTCTCCTAAGGTTCCAGTTCTTGGAGTCATGTGATTACACAAATATTCCCTACTTCCAATGTTTTAAAAGTAAGTTTCTAGCCGGCATTGTTGTAGAGAAAAGACTGAAAACATAAACCCTCAAGGCTGAGAAAAAGAACACACAATTTACAATTTTTTTTAAACCTCACAATTTCTCAATCTTATGTTTTTTGAGGATAGCCTAACTAAAAAGTTTTTAAAGCCCAGGACTGACAATATTAAAGCAGAATCAGGAGCAGACCATTGCTTACGTTCGTGTGACATGACCTGATGGTCTTCCAGACTCTTAGGAGATGCAGTGGGCAAGTACTTTTCTGAAGTTCCTACTGAAAGTATAAGACCATGTTAGCCCACTCAAAGTAATTGTATTCTTTATGCATGCTGGCTTTTAGCACAGTCTCAAAGTGTGCATTATTTATGTGGCAAGCTTCAACAGCTCAGAAAGCATCATTGCAATCCACACTGTAAATACCTGTTCTCATCCTGTACAGTGTAAACTCCTCCAATGTAAACTCCAATTTAAACTCCTTCTGGTACATAAAGGGGACCTACAAGAAAGCTGTAAGAGGGACATTTCACAAGGGCATTTAGAGACAGGACAAAGGGTAATATCCTTAAACTGGAAGAGCGTAGATTTAGATTAGATGTACGGAAGAAATTCTTTACCGTGAGGGTAGTGAGGCACTGGCACAGGTTGCCCAGAGAAGCTGTGGATGCCCCATCCCTGGAAGTGTTCAAGGCCAGGTTGGGTGGGGCTTTGAGCGACCTGGTCTAGTGGAAGGTGTCCCTGCCCATAGCAAGGGGGTTGGACCTTGATGGTCTGTAAGGTCCTTTCCAACCCAAGTAATTCTGTGATTCTATAAACATGGGTTTCGACACGGACATTGAACACAGCAAGCCAAAATTTAAGAGGTCACAGCCGGTGCTCTCTTGCCATCTTCTAGCCTCTCTCAATCTGCTTTACAGATAATTTCTAACCCAGGGAGTTCCTAAGTTTTCAATTGCTAACCTGAATTTACAAAGACGTGCAGCAGGTTATATCTTGCAATGATGTGCAGCACAGCCGTGGAAGTGTGCCCCTTCATCTCCTTATTTTTTAACAAACTTTGGAAACACTCTCGTGTTCTGGAACTTGGAATTTGCTGAGAACTTGCTTTTTAACATATAACATACTTTATTCATTTGCCACTAACACAGATCTACTAAAGCCGTGCTGCTGGTGGCAGAAAACATAATTCGGGTAGGAGCTGGGCACCTTCTTTATGGCTTAAGGGAAGCTTGCACCAGCCAGAGCCAGAGTGAACTGTGTGCACTGTGGTGGGATGGCTTCCATTGCTAAATATAAATAGGGCGATTCCTGGAGATCTCAAGTGCTGCTGAAAGCCAGGACAGGGAGTGAGCAGTAACATCTCAGGGGTTATGTGCCTGCCCCTTTGAGGATTTATCCTGTGTGGTATCTTCCAGAAACGGTACCGTTAAGCTAAAGTCCCAAGAAAAGTGAGCTGCAACAGATGCACAGCTAACACTGTTTAAAGGACAATATCATGTGTGATGGGGCTAGGATGAGTGTTGGTGGCAGGGGAGTTGGCTAGTACATAATTTCTGGACACTTGTGAGGCACTATGCAGAAGAATGAATGACATTTCCCACCTGAATGCTATTTTAATAAGTTTGAAACATCTTCCTTAGATATCTCATCATTATTCCCGTAGTTAGAAGCTGATTAATGGCATGCCCCTCAAACACATATCTGGGCACATGTACAAAGACTTTTTAATAGTCCCTAACAATGGCCAACAGCTGGCCACAAAACCAGATGATTCTCCACCCTCGTAAATCCATGCTCGCCAACAATAAAAAACCCTTCTGGCTACTAAAAAGCCTGATGGAACAGATGAATCTTGTTATGAACTGGATTTTATAAATAAAAATTAAAAAGGAAAACATTTTAGCTTGTGCATTCATAGGCTGAAAACAGGCATAGGTTTCACATTCTGGAGTAGCCAACTGCAGAGGTATAATTTTTGAAGCCTAAACTTAATCTTCCAAAAACTTCTTTAAATACATTGCTGTATTGGGTTGTTGGGTTTTTTTGTTGGTTGATTTTTTATTTTTTTTTTTTCCCAAATTTTGCTGCAGACCCAGTAAAACACTTCCTCTGTCTTCTGAGGCAGGAGCGGTGTGTCTGTGCCACTTGCAGGCAGAAATCTCAGGAATTATCTGAAAGGCTTTGTTCTCCAGGCCCTGCCATGGCATCACAGGCAGGCAGCCCCGGCACATCAGCCCAATCATACATTACGCCCGCACGCTGTGGAAAGTATGTGCTTGCCACAGTGAGTGCCAGCATTTCTCCATGCCCCTCAGGACATGGCAAGGTGAGTTTGGAAAAGTGCCCAACCCAACAGCCGAGGCATGACCCAGCGAGGCAGGGAGACAGGGGAGCCTGGCCAACCCTTTTCTCCCTGCAACTGGCAATAAATCTCTCCGCTGGATCTATTAGCTTTGAGTCCAACTCGACTACATGGTTTCTGGAGCGAAGCTGGCCACCCTAGGCTGGCACCAGGAGCCTGGCCACACACCTCGAGCCATCTGCACAGACATTCCCCGGCAGCGGTGGCCCAGTTTTCACGCAGGAAGCTGTAGCTGCACCAGCAAAAAGCACAAATCTCCACAGATGGCACCTTCTCCTTAGCAGAGTCCTGTCCTGCTTCCAAGGGACAGGGTGAGAAGCTTCCTTTCCCCTATTTGTCTTTTTTTTTTCCCTTTTCTTTGATTTCTCCCCCAGTCATGCCGTTTGAGGGTAAGTAGATTCACAAAAAAAAAAAAAAAAAGAGAGAGAGAAAGGAAAAAAAAAACCTCTAAAGACACTCTTTCTGTTTGTTGTTAACAACTATTTAACATCAAGGCTAATTCACAAGTTTAATAAAATCAGGCTTTGTGGAAGATTCAACACCTTCAATTATGGCATTAAGAGCTCACAATAATTACTCCTCAGACCTTCCAAAGATCCTTCAACAAAGTGTATGTGTGTGTGAGGAGGGGGAGGCCAGCCTGCAGTCCCTAATGTCTTAAAGATTTAAAAAAAAAATAAACAAAGCAAGCAGAAAAACCCTAATTCTAATAATGATGACGACTATGATGTCAGGCTCTCATTATACAACAAAAAGCAGCAAATGAAAGAGACAAGCCTAATTCTTAGTTAGTCACCTTAAATAAGACTCCTCTGTTAGTGGATTTCTGCAGGGATGAACAAGGGTTTTTCATAGCCCAGGTATGCCCCAAACAAGATTTCTAGAAGTAAGAAAGTGAGGAATTTGACTGAAATCTTAGAATAAGCTTTATTTTTACTGCCCTGGGCAGGATTTGGAGAAATGTCAGCCTCTGCTTCATTACATCCTGGCACAGCTGAGCCCAGCACCTCATCACACTGAAAGGACCCTTATTGATATAGAAAATTGCTGATTATTTACATTCCTGGCGACCACACAGGAAGTGGCTTATACCATAAGGAGTGAAGGTTGAGGAAAAATACTTTCTCCCTGTGGAGAAGGCTTCCTTCTCCTACAGGGGCCAGCCAAATTTTCTTGAAGCAGTAAAAATGGATAGGGAACAGTTTAGCATTATTAAGGCACAGGTACGATTGAGCAGAATCACATTCCTTCTTCCTGTGAAAACGAGGTGAATCTTGTCCTTTGTAATTGGAGAGACAAGATTTGGGTTCCTTTTCCCCAACACTCAATCCAGCCCCTGTAGCTCCTCCAAAGGTATATCCAAAGCTGATTTAACAAGGGTTAAGTTAGGGATTTCCCCAGAGCAGGAATGGGTGAGGAGCAAGCAATGCCATGGCTCATCCGAGCTGCACTTTCAGAAAAAGCCTGACATACATGAGAGAAGCCCTGGGATCACTCTGAATTACAGTGGGGGCATTGTCAATGGCTGCTAAATCCCATGGTCTCAACAGTACCAATAATGATGTCAGATCGCATTTACTCCCTCCTGCAAGGGATCGCCATTCCCAAAATTTCATTCAGCTTGTGAAAGGTACCTTAGAATAAGTGCTATGTTACACAGTTTTTTTGTGTATTGAAACGCAATTCCTCCTACGCTACAGAGGCGGATAACCTCTGTAGCATAGGTAGCTACCTCTGTAGCATAGGCAGGTGTTTACAGTACCTCATGTCTACTTAAAAATGCCAAGAAAGAGTTTTAAGTAAAACGGTTGGGTTTTTTTTCTGCGAGCAATACTATGTGGCTACACTGGTAGAATTTTCTCCAATGTTTGTTTGCTGGCATATATGTAATCCCAACTCCATGCACTGCCAAAGCACCTGTGCATGCAGAGAGGGTTGCTAGAAATAGGTATTTACTCTAAAATACCCTGGAAGGGGTTTCCCACTGGCTTTTTTTATGCAGTGAGGGTAAAGGCAGGAGGACCATTGAGCACCCTTTGTGCCTGTCCCTCGTGCACAGTTTCACACTGTGCCAACAATGTCATTGAGTGCAGGGTAGTTATCGCTGACTCCCTCCGGGACAAACGAGGTGGGAAGCAAACTTCTGTGGAAGTGGCATCTGCTGACAGTGAGGAAGGCGTCACAAGCTTCACCCCTAGCATTTGGTCTGGGGGAGACCACATTGAGATAGAAGCTTGCAAGGAGCCCGGTAAGGAAGACTGAGCCACCCTGCCACATGCCCTCCAGAGAGCTCCTTTCCTGCCTGCGAGACACTCCATGTGTCCTGGAAGAAAGGGGCAGGCTTTGGGGCCAAGAGGTGAGGGTGGATGAGGAGGAAGGCCCCTTTTTGGGATGGCCTCGTGGAAAGCACAAGTTGGCCTCAGCAAAGCCAGGTTGCTCGCCCGGGCAAGTGGTGGTGAAGGGCAGCAGTGCCGTTTGGCCTTGTGAAGCTGAAACGGCTGCCAGAGCCCCAAGGAAAATTCCTTACCACAGCCAGGCCAAAATCCATAGCATGGGATTTCTGACCTCCTCAGACCTGTTTTTGGCTCTGCTGTCCCAGCAGCCCCACTGCTGCCGAGGTGTTGCTTCAAGTGGTTTTCTTCTGCCGGCGCCAGCAGTCTTAGGCTTTAGGCCTCTCCCACCACAGCTGCTCCTACGCTGACCTGCGCTTTGACGACAACACGAGCATTAAGGAGAACACCTTGCTTTCTAGCAGGCTTGGGTGAGAGACTCAGGTGACCGGATGGAACAAGATCTTTTTTGATTAAGCACTGACTGGTGCCTCCAGGGATTTGGCTTCATCAGCCAGTTCCAACACAGGCTCTGCTGTGACCTTTAAAGTGTCCCTCAGGGCAACGTCCTCCTGAGTGCCCCGGTCCCTATCGCCTGTGGAAGTCACTGCACTTCACTGGTATTTAGATGACTAAGTACCCTTGGAGGTGTAATTCTTACCCTCATGCAGTTTGAAACCTGCAAAATATGTGCGTGTGGGCCGGGAGGTGGGGATGATACATGTTCGACACTCTCATCCTCTTAACTCCTTTGACAGATCTCCTCCAGTTAGGGACTGGTACCACACTTAGGGCACGTGGTCTGCTGACAGGTGGCTAAGAAGGTGGCAAGCTCCTCTCACCTGCACCAGCTTGGCAACATTGCAACTTCCACATTAAGGAAGCTACCTCTGCTGTCCAAAAGAGAGGAGGAGAAGGAGGAGGAGGAGGAGGTGGCCAGGGTAATGCCTCTCTGATGCAACCTCACATGTGCTGGTTTACAGCCAAGTCACGAGCACTAACATAAAAAAGTCAGCTAGCTGTACCCACAGGTACCCTTCAAGTTCAGCCCATGCTCGTTGGACCTTTGCATCATTCCAAATGAGGTGCTGATGCATTTTATTTCCATTGAATTTAACTTAATGCGCTTGCTTGCTAACTTCCTGCTTATCTGGATGCCACACAAGCATATGTCCAATCCAATTATTAAAAGAATGAGAAATACAGTGAATGCTACACATTTTAAGTAAGGATAATAAATTACCAGAGTTGTGGCACATACCTGTGCATGTGAGAGAGAAAAAGAAAAAAACCAACCAAACAAACAAAAAATACAGCTGACTTCCTCCAGCCACTTAATTAGAAGTAACAGCATCTCACTCACAAGACTAGCACAGGGCTTCCAAGGTGAAACTTATCCTTTAACAGCAGCTGGAAATTTCCTGCTGTGTTAAATAGAGAAGAGCTGTGTTGCAGAGGAGCAGGAAGAAATATGGAAATGTTAGCAGTCAGCAGGCTCCTGCGGGCTGTGCCAGGTATTGATGAATAGCTACTTGCAAGGCACAGTAAACTATAAGGAGCAACAAGAAAAAATTTCACAGTTTTCCACCACATGAGTAGACTGTTTTGGATAGCAGTGAGGCAATACCATTCGTCTGAGATTGGGAGTGGTGGCTGTACATGCCTCCAGTGAAAGGAAGAGGATAACACTCAGAGGCTTAAGTGATTCAATCGCTAAATGAATCAGAATTTTAGGGAAGAGAAAAGATAAGTGAAAAAGCAGTGAAACAGGGCCAGGGAAGATGGAGAGGGAGTATGAATAAAACAGAAGAGGGGAATGTATGATTCAAGCTGCTGCTTATGACATCTTTTTTTAGCCACTAGAAACAATCAGAAATACATATATATATATGTCATGTGTGTGTTTATATATAAATATATATATATTTCTGTTATATCTATAAGCATAAGCAGAATCTTCTATTCATAAGGGGTTTATCATCTGTAAGTCAATCCGTTTCATGGAGGCACTGCTTGTAAGTGCCTGGCAGAGGGACTTGCTCCAACTAGGCACAGGAACAGGTTTTGTCCGCTGTAGCCAGGAGGCCGAATTCACCAGCCTGTCCTGGAGAGATTGGGCTTGGCGTATTTTTCAGCCAGACTTTGGGGATGAAGACAGGCCCCCAGGGATTTCCTCGCATGAGGTGGCAGCAAGGAAGCCCGGGCAGGTGGAGTGGCCGTGTTGTGACACCCAGAGCCTTTGTGCAGGGATGTTTGCAGGGAGGTTAATACGACACTTGTAAGAGCTAGACACCCACTGCTCACAGCAATCTCACCTCCTCCTCCTCCTCCTGCCTCAAGATCAACACCAGCCGTGCTCCCAGCCTCTAATTATGTTTTTTAAATCCTGTCAGGTCGTGAGGACGTGATGAGCTCTGATTGTGGAAGAGTGTTTAGGGAGACTTGTAATTACACAGTCATTAAGCCGGTTAAATGCACCACGGTCTCTTTTGCAACACCGTGTCAGTTGGCTCTCTCCCAGCAGTGACACAAATGTGGGATTAAGCTGGCAATTAGTCATCAGCAGGTACCCAACAGTAATTCTCCGCTCCGCCAACCAGTGAGGCTCGTCCTGGGCCGGGGCTGGTGTTGCAGCTTCCCCTTGCCAAAAGGTGCCCTGAATCTCCAGAGAGGGGATGTTTGCTGGCATTTCCCAACCAGCAGCCCTTGAGTTCACGGTCCTGCCCAAAATCTGCCGGTGTATGGATGCTCTTCTCCTGTTTCAGAAGTTTAGGAATGTTCTTGGCACCCTACGAAACCCAAAAAGCTTGCATGAGGAACAGTAGATGACAGGGGATTCAGGGAGGTGGGAAACCCTGCCGACTCACTCCGTGAGAATTATGTCGACAGGAGGAAGCCAGCATCGAGCCCCCCATTTCTCCTGATAGTGACATTAACTGAGGTAAAAAATCACACATCTGGGCAAAGTAGGGACCAGCAGGTAGTTCTCACCCCATGCCGCCTATGTGGGAATCCTCCTCCAGCACAATGTTCTGGCAGACTTTGTTGAAAATCACTCATGTCCTTAAAAACACTCTAGGTTGACTAAAAATGGCATTTTTAATTCTTCTGGTTTCTACCAGGAAACACTCTCTAGCCATTTTTTTAATTGCCTCATTTACTAAGCGAAATTACTCTAGAGAAAACAAACAAAATAAAACTTCTTCTGCCTGTGTGGGAGGAGTGGGGAAGAGAGGTCATTAGACCAAACTCTCCTCTGTCTACATCTCAGACCTTATGAGAAGGCAAACCATAGCCCTTGAGTTTCATTCAGCTCTCTCAGTTTCTTTGAAGTCTACTTTCCTAACTGTTCACCTCATAAAGGTCAGTTATGTACATAGGAAACTTATTCCAGATTCAAGCTAGGATGGAGGAAGACCTTTGGGATGCAAATCTCAAGGACAAGTAAAAGCTGCATACAGACAAGCTCCAGCAGTGAGCAGCAGAGGAGGCCTTTTCCTGAGTTAGGCCTGGTCCAAAGACCAGATTATCTAATACTGACAAATAAGAAAAACTGTGGTACTTACATAAAGAGAAGAAGCTGAATAAGAACAGCTTGGATGTCTGAATTAGCCCCGAAGATTTGGTCTAAAGGCGTTCCAAGCAAATTGCCAGCTTTCAGCTCCAGATCCTAGAAGAAGCAAATGCCTTGGCAGCCACCGCATCCCAACCATTCAGCTTGTGAGTGTGAACTTAACTCTGAGGAGTCTGCCTTTCTGCCTCCTCGCAAAATTAAAGGGCAAAGCTGCTGCTCCAGCATCGTGGGCCTAGAGCGGCTTAGCGAGATGTCCCCAGGTGTCCTGACATCCCCAGCCGTGTGAGCAGGGAGGAGTTACCGAGCCACCTCCAAACAGATGACTGTGGTGCCCTGCTATCTGCACCACAATGTAGGTACTTAGGGGGAAAGGGACATGCCCTGGGATGGGGATGGATCCTGGAGACCCGGGCCAGCTACTGCTCCCGTCTGCAGCCTGGCCACACAGCACTGCTGGCAGTCCAGCACTTGTGGCACCCTCCCTTGGGAATGGGAGCTAGAGGGCATGTGGGTGGGAGCTGCTGCTGGGGAAATCAGTAGCAGTGCCCTGCCGAAAAGGCAATGTGTCTTGTGCACCATGCAAAAAATCCACCTGGCCAGTCAGTCCTCAGGTAGATTGAAATTACCCTATATGCTCACTGTCAGCCAAAGTGGGAGTCTTATGTACGACTCCAGCAATCCCGTAGCTCCGGAAAAGTGTCACGTCATTTTATTTGTTTATTCTGTTATCACCAGACTGAGCCATGCCAGGAGGAAAGTCCTCTTTTGATGTAAACCTGTTATGAACAAGAGTAGAAAGATTGTAAAAAAAATGACTGGTTCCAATCCAAACTCACAGAACAGAAAGAGAAAAAAAAAAAAGAAAAAAACCCACAGAAGACGCACATTATTCCCGCATGTGTAAGAGGGTATTAAATCGACTAGTGACAAACTTTAACCAGAACCACAGTATTACTCAGAGCAGCTCGTCCACGCATGCAGAAATCGTGGTCAGAGAGTCTCCCAGTTGGTAGAGGTGGACAGGGATGCCAAAAAAGACAAGTCTTTGCTGGTCCTGCTTTATGTGGAGGATCCTCTTATGAACGGTTTTAATAAAGACTTAATTGATTGTTCTGGAGTCCATTAGGCTAATAAACATTTATGGTCCTGACTCATTCATCTAGAACACATTCCACAAGGCACTTAGAGGCAACCATACAAGACAGTCAGACACATGTCTGTCATATGCTGATGATGTCCATTAATCATGGACTAATCATGCACAAGTCAAACCTTAAGAGAAAGTGAGATCTCTGCATCTTCTTAAACAGTCAGGAAGTGGAATAATCATTTTGTCCCTGTAGCACCAGGCCAGCGTTTGGGAGATGTCTGTTCAAACCCTGGTTCTGTATCAGGTTTCCATGTGTGCCCTGGAGTAAATCACTTAAGGATGTCACCACCATGCTGATCAGACCTTTCAACTCTCGTTTCCTGGGCACAAACAGAAACAGGGGCAAATACAAGGAAGACACGACCATAAAAATACAAATTAAGATAAAGCCAGATTCCCCTGCTGCTTAATCATGTAAACGTACAAATATAGCCTGACGACAATGACTCAAGGGAAACAATGACCTTATCAGTACTCGTAGATAGACTTGAGCCATAAATGAAAATAAATGATCTACTGACATTCCTTATCATCTCCCTAGCGTCTATTGGAGAACTCAATTTACCTCTGCATATCTATTTCCTCTAGCACACTCAGCATCAGGAGAGTCTCTTGTCCCTTTGCAGGCTCCCTTTGCAGAGCTGACAGAGCCACAGGATTTCCAGCCACTGCATCAGCCTTACCTTGGTCGGGCAGCGTCTGGGAAGAGCCCCATCTCTTTGTATTTAGGGCTTGGGAAACTCAGGGAGGTGGAAGGAGTCACCCAAAATCTCTTTACAGGCTCACATTGGCCCCAGCATCTGCCAGGGAGGTCAGGGAACACGAACACAGTGTTCCCCAGTGGGAAAGGGAAACCACTGGGACAAGACAAGCTTTAGGCCTCTAGCTCTCACATGTTTGAAGTTAAGCCAGAGGACTTAAGGGGCCGCTTATCCTATCAAGAGAGAACGGTTATTTCTCTTTTACAGACAGGTAGCTGTTGAAACCAGTTCTTGGGGGACAGAAGAACATTATTTGGAATTGCTTGGCAACTTGTGCTAAACTAAATGTGAGCTACCTAGTTCATTGAAAGTTTGAGTATTTGATATGTACCTTCATTTTCATTTGGAACTGAGGCAAACATAATTTTTAGTTTCCTGAGAAAGGCTAATTCTAAAAATTACTGTAAAGATTCAGAAAATTTCTTTAAAAACAAAAAGCAGACCTCTGGAATTTCTTCAGAATGAAAATTCCTGGTTTTCTCTCTCTTTCCAGGGAAGAAGTTGCTTAGCATCAAGACATTTTAAGAATATTTTTCTTTCAAGAGAAACAAAAACTGCTGGCCCTATTAATAGTCATAAATGTGAGACCATAAAGACCTTCACAGGAATTTTTAAAAAAAGGCATCAGGAAGAGACCTGCTTGCTTTCTAAATGATAAACCAAGAAAAAAAAAAATAAAAAAAGAAGCCCTGAACCTTCCTTAGAAGAAAAATTTAACAGAAAGGGGGAAAAGGAGTTATCTGAAACAAAGCAATAATAAAAACTCCCTGTCGACTATGCGTTCAGTTGGATTTTGTCAGTCACAGCAGACCTGAGCTGGTGAGGCTGTAAGGGCTTTAACAAGGGCTGGCCGACAAGCCTTGCTCGGTTTTATGGTGCCACAGATCTCAGCTAACCACCCTCATCCGTCTGCCACATATTCGAGTGCTGTTGCCGCACAAGCAGACGCAGGCAGATGAAGCCAGTGTGTACTCCTTCCCCCTCAGTGCCGCTGAGTCCCTCTGCACGCTCATGCCTAGAGTTAGATGTCAGGGAGAGAATAAGATAAGTGGATGCACGCAAATAAAAGAGAGAGAGAGTAAAGAAAGGAAACACCCTGAAGACAGAAGTCTGTGTGTCTGCTGCCAATCATTATAACAATAACGCACAGACACAGAATACTCTGCTGTCTCCCGCCTGGCTGCCCACACGGTCAGGACTTTAGTCCAACGCATCAGTGGGAAAGTCAAAGACATTGAACTTGGGACCTCAGTTTCCCTGATAAGGAGAAAGCCAGACCAAGAAGTGGGAGCCAGCCACGTTTTACATACTGCGAGTAAGCACAGATTCTTGCTGATATTTAAAAGATCTTTGCCCTTTAGCTTGAACAGGAAATCTTAAAATGGAAAATATGCAGCTTAAAGGAAGGGGTGAGGCTCACTTGAAACATGAGAATGTTCATAAGGATAGGAAATAACAGGTTGTTAAGAAACTACAATACAGTCGTTAAAAAAAAAATCAAGGCCCAATATATATTTTATTTCCCCTTATTTGGGATCAGCAAAAATTATTTTTCCTTCTTTTTTTAAAGGTTTTGCCATGAGCAGAGTAAATTCTTTCTCCTTCCCTCAGCACATGGAAAGAAGCTGGAGGGCAATGCCGAGAGAGGAGCAGGGCAACCAGCCGCTGCCAGAGGCATGGTAGATTGAGAGCTGCACAGACCACCAGCCAGCAGCACTTCATTTTTAGGTGATACCTATGCTAGTCAGCCGAGCAATGCCAAGGTGTGAACTTGAGGGCTTTGCCGGCTAGAGCAAAAGTACGTACAGGTCAGTCTGAGATCTCTTGACGGATACAGGTAGAGATTTTCAGATCCTCAAATGCTTCTCGATTCAGGTACCCTACAGCTAAGGCCAGGGTGCTTGTAGGTACAGCAGAGGTAAAACTTTTACTGCATGCATGGCTCTGAGATTGGGTGCCTTCAGGATTAGGTAGCAGCAGAGCAAGATGATGTTTTCGCAGCAAGTTCTGGACTGGGACACATCTTTTCCTCCCAAGTCGTGCCCTGGCACCCAAAGTCTTTTTTATACAGCTGCTTGTGTAAATCAGCACAGATTTACACAATCTCTCCCACACGCAGATTGCCTCCAATCACTGACTTCAGTGGGGTGGGATGCCAGCCCAAATGCCAGTCCAAGACGTATGCAGAGATCAGTCCAAAGGATCGATCTGCTGCCATGCAGTCACTCAGTAGCTTTAATGCCACCGATTCACGTGTGTTCCAAACATCATCACTGATGTCAGGTTAAACTTACCTGCCTCGCTTCCTTGCTTAGTAAACACCTTCTTTTTTTCTATTTTATCTCCAATGCCAGATGGCAAGAGAGGGAAAAATTAACACAGTATTATTAACAGTATTACAACCTTACAGCCTTGTCCTCTAAGTCTAATTAGTGAGAGAGTTACTGCCAAGTCATACAGAGTCCGACAGCCAGCTGGGCTCACCCCAGCACGTTGACAGGACCAGACCACTAGTGCAGTGGAAAGCCTCCTTTGCCAGTCCCCAGGGATGGCACTGAACCTGCAAACGGCTGCTCCGTGCTACCCAGCTCCTCTCTTTGAAATACTGCTGACAGACAAGTGCCAGCGTGCTGCTAGTGCTGCTGCGGAGACCTTTCTCTTCCTCACCCAGCTGCAATCTGCAACGGGTGAGCAAGACAAGCGTACCTCTCTGCCTGGGGATATGAGTGGCTTCTGAGATGCACAACACCCCCATTTTTTTCCCCTAGTTGTGCTCGGCCCCTCAGAAAACTCACTGCCCCCTCAGAAAACGGGTGGTTTCTCTGCTTCCTCCCACTCCTGCCCAAAGCCAAATTCCCAGAGGGAGCAAAGCTGGAGGAGTCGCTGAAGGCACAGAGGAGTTAGGCCAAGTTACATCTGTTGGGGGACATGGCATCTCATTTCACTCCCTCCATACCATTTTCATGGGGGTAGAGGACCTTTCTGGCCTCCCAGGTACTGTCCCAGACTTTCCCTGGGTCACTGAATTTTCACAGCTTCACCAGTTCCTGGGAGGAGCCCCAGGCTCTGAGTTTGCACCGCACAAGGGCAGGCAGCTCTGACCTTTGAATGAGTGCACAAAACCCAAAACAAGGGATGTGCCTTTTACCATGTCCTGTGTCTTGTTATGTGGCCTGACACTATTTCCAAGTGTTGAATCCTGACATGAGATCAGCTCTTCTCTTGCTCACCCTTGATGGGCGCCATTCTAACAGTGTCCAGGGAATGACTGTTCTCACCACCATTATGGCCAAGAAAAACCTCAGCACTGAGGTGAGAGAGTTCTGGGAACTGAGGAGGTGAGCAGAGCCAGCTGTGGGTCTCTCAGCAGTGTAAGCAAACCCTAGTTTTGCTCTTCAAGACCAGTTTCAGCTGCTCCCACTGCAATCAGAAAGATGACGGCACATGGGAAGGAACAGCTGCATTTAAAGAAGGCCATCTCCCCTCAGCTGCAGTACTTCCCCCCCTTCTCTGCACCACATCCCCTGATTGCAGTCTCCACAAGTGGCCTGAAATGAGTAAAGGCAGCAGAAAGGGCAGCATAAGCAACCCACAGCCCAGGTGACACTTAATTTGCTCAGCTCTGAAGCTGGACCTGAATCCAGGTCCTTCCTTCCTCCCTTCCCATCCTAAAGGACTACTAGCTGATTTTACCAGGAGGTTTTTCCTCTCCCTCCAGCTTGAACCGATCTCTGGGCAACTCCTCAGTCTGTTCACTGCCTCAGCTGTTAAAGCAGTGGTGGCTGGGAAGAGAGCAAGAAAAGAGCAATAAAAGGACATCAGTGGGCTCTGGCACCTTTTGTTGCTGTAACAGCACTGTCAATGATGCTGTATCAAGAGTTCATTTGCATGGGTGGAAATTACAAGATGCTCCTCACAGTCTGTCTCACCCAAGAGAGAAACAGGCAGGCAATTCCCTGTGTTGGACAGGTACTCAGGCATGGGCGGGAGGCAGGTGAATCATTCCGGAGAAATAACTGTGCAGAGGCAGCTAGGTGTTCACCGGCCTTTTCTCTTTCTCTTCTACTTCCATTCCCAGCAGTCAGGGATGGAGGAACTGCAGTGCCTGCACCCCAGTGGACACCACCCCGGCGAGAGGCAGGAAGGTATCTCCACTCAGGGCTGTTGCGAGGCAAATCCCACAGTTGGTTTACAATGCTTGCCCGGTTTTACTAGAGAACACACATGGATCAGGGTTCTGCAAGTTCCTTTGTCTTCCATAAGTTTTTTCCAAGTCATTTGCTGTTATTCCTCCACCTATCCAAAACAATACGCAGAGTCTGCCTGCTCGGGAGGGATGAGGCACAAAGCAGGCATCCTGAGGAGCATCCTCAGGTTGGAGAAGATCATGCTCTAGGGGAGGATGTAGTCCCAGCTGCAGCACTGGGGCTGATTGCTCATCAGCTGTGGCACCAAGTCCAAGGTTGTAGAGCGTGGTTTGTGGTAACAGCTGCTTATGATTGAGTCCCTCTAACGCCCGCAAAGCCGGGATGTGTCAGCACTGTTATTCCTTTGCCTGCTAGGTCCCAGATCACCTCTCCACAGGGTCATAAAATAAATAACAATGGCAGGAAAGTGGATGGGATACTTGGTGCTGTTAGCCTGCCCTGTGTGTCCCTCAGACTGGCACCCGGACTCTTAGGAGAAGCAGTTGCGTAGCAGAGATGTCTAGCCCAGGTCATGTGTGGAGTAATTCAAAAGCAGATGTTCCTTGGCTGCAAGCAGAGATGACTGAAAACATTCCAGCTCCCTTGCAGTAATATGTGCTCTGCTAGCTTGCGCTAAGGCAAACTCTCAGCCTTTTGTCTGAAGCCAAATATTGTTTTTGCCCTCCCAGAGAAGAAGTAACCCACCTCACAGCATCATTACCCTACAGTATCTAGCATTCTGTTTCATTTTACAGGCTGTACAAGACAGTAGCATGTTCTCACCCAGATTAATAGCGCACTTAGAGATGTTTGCTCAATGGAGAAAAAAATCCCAAACTTCTCAATATGAACATAGACTGCCTTGAGCAAAGCTGCTGCTAGACTGCTGGACGCCTTAGGTCAAGGTTAGGACCTTTCTTCTACCTGCACGTTGGATGATCTGCCCTCATCTTTTTAGCTTAATTACCATCCTCATCCCTGTGGCTGTGACTCTGTCAGCACCCAGTCCTAGAACCAGATCTGGCCTTCAGCAGGTATTTTAAGCTGCTGTAGTTTGCACTAGGTGCTAGTGACATACTTCCAGTGGCCACAGTTTGTACCAGCATACACAAGCCTGGTTCCTGCCTCTAACTCATCGGTGCAAAGAAAATTACTCCCTGCTTGTCCACAGGGGTGCACCGGGGAGGACAGGTCAGTAGCTAATGAGCTGCTGGGAGCAATGGGACCTGTGCCCGTCACAGGGCAGGCTCCTGCCAGCTGACCTGCAGTGCCTGCAGCGAGGCTCATTTGTCCAGGCAGCTGAAGGAGTAAAAATACCTCCAGGGTAAATGACTGTGTGGCTGGATAATCGCTATGGGGGAGATTTCCAAGTGCTGATCTCCTCCAACAAATTTTATTAAAGGCCAGAAATTGTAGGCCACCTAGCCTCCCGTGGGACATATGTGGCTGCATTTTCCAAAGTAACATCCCCTACGTACATAGCATGGCTTGAAAATCTGGTGAAGACCTGTTGCTGGCCTCAAATAAACTGTACTCCTTTGAAAATCTGGCTGGGCAGATTCTGGAGGATGTCACAGAGTCACACAGTGTAACAGTGGAGCCTGACAGGCTCAGACATAAGCTGGCCTTTGGAAAAGGGAGGTCACCATCACTGGCCTACCAAAGAGTTGGAGGGCAGACACCCCCAGGACCCAGAGATCTCTGGGTTGAGTTGTGCCTTTTTAGACCTTCCAGTGTGAAGGGTCCTAATAGGTCCTGTAACACACAGATGCCTCATCCCAAGAGAGGACTGTCAAGAGAGATAAATAAGACCTGGAGACACTGTTGAAGGGAGAAGGAAGAGTGTTTCATGCCTGTTCTCATGTGATGGTCACCTCACACCAAGCTGCGTTGTTGGTGATTTTCAGTACCCAAGAGGGTGTCAGGAAAGGGATGGGCCCATCCAGTGTGGGCCAGCTTACCCATGGCTAAAGATTTAATGTTGTCCTTATACCCTCACAGCCCTCAATAAGGATTTGCCTCTTGAGCAACTATGATTTCAAACAGAGTGGTGGTTTCCAGAGGACCCATTACTAGATGAGAGGGTGGCCTAAAAGACAGTTTTACAGCATCTACCACGGCCAGATTAACTCCACATTACATATCCTGTGCTGGGAAGAACAGCTCTCTTCTCAAATGGCAAAAAAAAAGAAAAAAAAAACCAGGAGTGGCCGTATAACTTTTTATAATGGTTGTTCCAGTTGCAACTTGCTGTGTGTTTAACATTTCCACAGAATTAACTATCTTAACACTGCTTAGTCAGACTGTCTCCATCATTTCTCATAAACCTAACAACATGCTAAAATCTGTTGCTGCTCTTCAGTCAGACAAATAAGAGCAAATAACCTTTTTTTTCCCCTAAATTAATGCAAACCTAACAAACTTTTAAAAGATGTTTTGAATATGTTGTAAGCTGGGCTTGGTTTTAAGCTAGATACATTTTGGCAAGACATCTTTAAACACAAATAGGAAGGAATATAAGCCTCCTAAAAACTTTTTGATCAAAGGTTTTAATTAAAGCCCTTAGATTCTTTTGGTCTACCTGATATGATAATTATAAGCACTATAAGCTAGCTGATGGATCCAACAATGATAGTGATGATGGCTGTTAAAAACACAGCTCAAGTGTTACGCAAAAGAGAAAGAACTTGTAATATAATGAACTATAATAAAGTGAATGAAGTGTAAGAGACATTCTGAGTTGGTGATTTTAAATCACTAACTTTGTAGCAAACATCAAAGGAAAAAATTGCATATACATCTCTTTCCCTCAGACATTCTAAGTTAAAGCGCAACCAACTCCATCTGTTAAAAGGTACTTTCTCTGAAGGATAATCCTGCCTCTTCCTAGTACATTTTGTATTTCTGTCCAAAACTACCTGTTGCACCAAAGCTACTCAAAATTCCATTACCAGCTGTTTGAATTAAACAGTGCCTGAGCTGTTGACCTACCTTGCCTGCTGTCAGAATAAGAGTGCTGATTACAATACAATAACTGGCTTAATTATCAACCAGCTTTTACAAATGTAGCCTGTATACACTATTTTGATGGGGTTTAACTGTATGAAAAACATGAAGGGTGTGGTTACTACCACAGCTCTTCAGGACAAGGAAAGATCCCCTTGTGGAATGCAAACTAGGTCTAATTGCTTTGGGTTTTCACTTAGGTGCGTTATGAAAAACTGTATCTTCCAATGTACTCTCAAAATTTTGGGCAAACTGAAATTAAAAAGAAATATGTTACAATTAACCCCCAAAACCAAAATATCTCTGTCTTTTTATTTGGACATTTCTTTAAATTATTTTCATAAAAGAAGAGTTTTACAACAAAGTTCATTCACATAAATGCATCTTCTAACAACTGTAGTTTAATACAGTTTGGTGAAAATGCAACAAAGTCATCAAACAGATCAGTTGACAAAACAGACTGAAAAAAAAGTCCGGAAGCAGTTTCCTCAAAGGGCCCATCCTTAAGTTATCCTTAACTCTCCCTTGGTGATGGGGTATATCTGCACATTGCCCATAAGGCCAGTCTGTGATTCCATAGCCATCAGTACCAGGTAACCAGTACCACAAAGTCAGTCTCAATCAGGCTTGACCGTGCTCAATCACACCTCTATTTACGTAGCAAATGTACCCAACAGAAAACTCACCCCTGGCTTGAAATTTTTTGACAGTTCAATGTCAGATGCAGTGGGAAAGCCCATACCTTAAACCTTTGCCTACAACATTAACCCACCAACCTTTCCTAACAGATCTGAGCAGCAGGGTAGGTTTTTACTGGATCAACACACTGTACTGTGCTGCCAACGGCATTTTTGATCCGATAACTTGGAAACCAAAGGAGCTGAATTTGCTGCCTTAAAATGTGGCCTCGGAGCTGATCTTATTAATTTGACAGAGAGTGGATTCTTCATAATTGCGTTTCTGTGTCTTACAGGAGCTAAATGCCTCATCATTTCTCCCCTTGCAGATATCCCCCTCTGCTTTATGGGCAGTAGCCTACTCTTCCCTCTGCTTGTCTAACTAGTTAGTGTAATTGAATCAAGTCTAGAACAACTGTTACCACCTCATACGTAGTCTGAAGTCTGATGCTTCAGGCCTGAAAAGCGGCTTGCGTGCATGATTGTTTTTTCTCGTTTTCCAGTTAATTTAGTCCAAGACAATGGATTATATCTCGCCGCAAACCTTACCTCGTCTACAGCCTCAGACCTGCGCAGCTCTGACCCAAGTTTCTTCTTTTGAAATCACAACACAGCCAGACCTGTGCTTTGACTGCCAAGTGTGCGAATATAAAAGAAGCTTGGTGTGTTTCATTGCTGCTAATGTTTGCATTGTGCCCTTCAGCACACAACAGTGCCTGTATGATACCTATGCTGCTCAATACTACTTTGTTGGGCTCTTCTCATTACTTTGGCCAGTTTCAAGCCAAGGGAACACTCACCAAATGACAACTGCATCTCAGGGCAGACAGAGCATTGCCTGGGGCCTGGAGGAAAGCTAAGCATGAGCACTATATAATGAGGACATAAAAGCCAGGATTCAGTGGATGGTTTGTAGAGTCATTTTAGACTCTGGAGGCTGGACAAAAGCACAGAGGATGCAGGATGAAGGAGATGCAGCCCCTCCTGGAGAAGCAGCTAGAGATCAGGTGGGACATCTAAAGGATGCACAACCAGACATCTCTTTTCAAGCAGCTGAATTCCACCTGTCCATCACCCCTGCAGCCCTCAGCAGGCGCAAGCAAGTCTGTCATCACCACTTGGCACTGGCACAGGAGAGCGCTTCCAGCCCTTTCTGTTCAGCAGTGCAACGCAATTGCCCAGAGGTGACTGAGTTAATTTGTCATTCCCAGGCAGTTGCATTCTTACTGTTATAAAATGACTCGCAGGCAGGAGTCTGCATGTGTTTTGTTTTGCTTTGTGACTTACACCAGTACAAAACAGATGAAAACTGTTCTCCTGTCACCCCCTTTCATTTTGTACCAGAAAGGTGGGGCAGAGCTGAATTTGCTTTCTTTAATTTTAGCTTCTTGTTAAAATTTTATTGCAATTCCAAGTGACAAAGTTTAACAGCCTCTCACAGGAGTCTCCTAACTACATCACTGAATGTTTTTGCTTATACATCCTCACTGTAATGAACCTTTCTATTTTCAGCGTGTGATGTATGTTTATCAAAGGCCAGTGTACCATCTTACTTTTCAGACTGAAAATGCCAGGTCTCATTTTAATTTTTCCCCTTGGAAATTCATGTTGCAGGCAGATGTGGCACAGCACAGGAACTTCCAGGAGCGAGGGCAGAGACCACACCAGTGCCCTGCTATGCAAAAACACCGGGATGAATTGCAACAAGGCATCCATACTTCCAAATGTGGCAATGTTACTTTCTCGGAGGAGAAAGACCAGCTCAGCTTGTGCTGGAGGTGGGTAAGTCAGGTTGTTCACGTTCGCTCGTGCTCAGCTCATACAGCGCTGGGAGGTGCAGTGCTCCAAGCCATGCCTAGGCTCCCAGCCATCTTGTGGATAAGGAATAAGGACACAATTCAGCTAGCTGTTGTCTCATCACCTTGATCATCACCAGACTTCTGAGGCCAGGCTATCAGCTACGAGCTTTGCAAATGGACATCTAGAAAAGCCGTAACAGAAGGGGCTTCTGAGGAGGCTGGATGATCCTGAGAAGTCTTTCCCTTCCGATAAAGGAACAGGACTCCACAACTGGTAGCATTCCCAGCAAGCTGCAGCCCAACCTTAGTTTCTCAGGGCATAGCAGTGCCTGTTATTTATTCAGACATTTTGTTCACAGCTTTTATTGCTCTGGTTTATATGGCAGGCAAGGTCAGAGCCTTTGTAATACAGGAACAGCATCACCAAGATTTCTCTGCAAAGAGCAAGTACTATGGTGCAGAAGAACTGGGTATGCATGCTAAGGAAAATAATGCTGTTTTTCACCTGGACACTTATTTCAATAAAATAAAATTGGGGGTGGATGGGAGAAAAGTCTGTACTTTCAATCTTTCTCCCCATTTTTTAATTACATAAGGAGCAGCATCATTTTGATGATAAATCACTGATCTCTAGGCTGCTTTGTGGGTTAGTACCAATCTATGGTTTCTCAGAGATTAAAAGCATGTAGTACAAACTGAATTAAAAGCCGCCAACGTGAATGATGATTTTTTTTTTTGCAAGAAGTTAGGCACTAGAAGAACTGCTCAATTTTAACTCATTTAACCTGCTTCTATTCATGCAACTTCCCCCTGGTAAGCACAATTACATCTTTTTTACACTCAGATAAACTGTTTTGGCCCAAGCAAGCAAATACATAGATTTAATCCAAGGGCTGAACTAGCGGAAGTATATGCTCCTGCAGGATTTGTACCCACATCCTTTTAAAATCTCATTAGATAAGTCATAAAAACCTTTGCACTACAGGCAAGTCACTGGCAGCCTAACTTCGCTGCACTCTGGGAACTCGGATGTTGGGGAGACATTGGGGTGACAAACGCATACAGCAACAGGTCCTTACAAACCAAGCTGAGTTATCCGCAGACCCAGTGTTCTTACAGACCCTGAAGGCTCTGGCAGGTTCCTGCAGACAGGCTTCACCCATGGGTGCTCTGTGTGGCTCGGCATGAGTTTTGGTTCTGGAGATGGCCGAAACTGAGAGAAGTTCAGTGTGACTTCCACCTTCTCTCCCAACACAGGAAAGTCATATGTTCCTCACTGAAACCATCAGGTCTCCTCTAGCCTGTATGTCCCACCAGCGGAAGCCCAGTATTGACTGGGGCTCTCAGTGAGGAGGATGTTGTCTGCCATTTGGGCTCCGGGGCTCTAAGGCCTTTGAGTCCTCACACAATGCTTTCAGCTCACATTCTCCCCTCACCTGAGTCCTGATAATAAGAAAAAGAAAAAAAAAAACCAACAAAACAAACCTCCTTTTGAAGATATCTTTCCTCTTTCTAAAATGTTACTCCCCCAGCCTTTGTCATGTTTGAAACTGGGATCTGACCCAGAAAGGTACAGTCTTGACATTTCACCCCATCCGGAGATGAAGCACATGACACCACAAATCTTTTTTAACATTTCTGTTTCCTTGTTTTCCTCTCATATGAAGATAAAGCGGCACCAAACTATGCCATGTTTCTGTTTTACGGAGAGAAAATAAATCACTAGCAAGCCTTTATTACAAGACTAATCAATCATTTTACATCTTTGCAGAGCTACAGAGATAAATGCATTATTTATTACCCTGTCTTAAAACCGTTTACATTACCTTCCTTTGATACCATAACTTTAGTATAGCCAGTAACATATATTCTATTCATGGCATGAGTTGATCTTCTAATTTACAAACTACCTAAAATTCTGGAAGTATGAAAGGTGATTAATAAATTAAAGTCACAGGGACAAAAGTTGAAATAAAGTGTAGGCATATAAGGTGTCATGACATACTAGTTAATGAAATATCTTTTATTTCTGAGAGGAGGGAAATGTCAGAAATAGTCCCTCTTACCTCAAAATGCAGGCCATTCTGTGTGAAACACTGTCGCTGTACTGAACTCAAGAGTAGCCCTGCAGTAGCAATGAGTTTCTTCACAACAGTAGAAGGAAACAGTTTTGCAAAACATTTGACATCAAAAGCCTCTATTTTAACTCATCTTCAAAGAAAATTGACAGCATTTCTAGCCTTTTAGTCCTGCTTACCAGGCTGTGAGTGCCACCAAGCTCAGAGGTGGAGGTTTTCACTGCTGTGAGGCTTCCCAAGTTTTATGTAAGGAAAAGTTGCAGGAACAGGCTTGCAATGTTGTTCTCCCATAATTTCATATATTCAAAATGACATACTGTACTTGGCAACGATTCAGCATTTGACTTCAGCTGTGAGCTCTCATTAATAAACCAGCAGCAGTGAGGTGACTTAAGGACGGAGCAGCTGCTTTTACTTCAGCTCCAAGGGATGACCCAAAGCCTAACTGCCCCCATCCTATTCACTGGGAGGGAACAGGGTTGAATTTCATATGTCTATGTCCCCGGCACAAGTGGAAAAAGAGCTTTTACCACATCCCTGACAGTCATACAAGTGAGGTTGAATTAACCAGTCAAGACGACATATGTCCAGATGGATTTTCAGGCCCAAGCACTTAGGTGTTCAAAGAAAGTAAGTTGCCTCCCTTTGCACTAATGTTACAAGGCTTGGCAGTGGAGAAACAAGATCTATTCTGTAGGAGACGTCATACCAGCATCCTCATGTGCTTTTCCTCTTGAAGGTCAAACTTTCAGAGGTTAGAAATACACTACTTCATAGAAACAGAGCTGGCTTATATCAATAAGGAAGCTGCGGCACCCCATCTTCCTGGTATCTCCCTACAGTTGAACAGCTTGAAGGTTTGCAAGGAAAAATTGCTGCTGCTGCTGCTGCTGGTGTGCCTGTCTAACCACAGCAATGCCCTTAGTTCACCGATCACCATTCAGGTCCCAGAGCTCAGTCGTAACTTTTGCTTTTTAAACCACGATCTCCAACTTCTCTGTGTTACAGTGGCAGCATGAAGTTGCCAGCTCATCTGAGCACAAGGGCAGGTTAATGGCTGCTTCATACGACAGCAGCACAAACATGCTTGGATTCGTGTAGGCAAAGGTAATGTAGTGCTGGAAGGACAAAAAGATACTCATGGAGAATTTTAGTATTTATTCTGTTCTGCCTAGGCTCCATCTAAAAAATAACTCTTTTTTCTAAAAAATACTTCTGGAGCTGATGGCAGTAATTGGCCTATTAAAGACTCAAAGGATGTGGAATTTCCCACAAAAGCTCAGACACCACAGTGGTAGGAGATAGTACGAAGTTTTGCACAAGACGCCATTCTTGAAAAGGTGAACGAGGCTTTTTTATGGCACTTAGCAGGGAAGCGTTAAAGTCCAGCATTATCCTTTCCTGCCCAGCCACTAAAAATGACAGGCTAAGTCATTTCACATAGTGTAGGTGTCAGCAAGCCACTTAGCTAAACCAGTCCCAACCTAACTGTGAGTACAAAGGGCAAATCATGTTCAGCCCTGTTTCTGTTTGAACATGGTGTTGCAAACATGGAACTGCCAGTACTGTGCAGGTCAGTTAATGGGATTTTGACTCCTCTGCCCATGAACCACTTCATTTGTTAGGCTTAAGAGTCCCTGGGCCAGCTCTTATATTTTCACATTATGCTTTGGCATCTAATAGTCCTAATGGTTTTCCTCTGGTAAATAGTCAGCTACCTGATTTTATGAGTATTTTTCAGTAAATACAAGGAGTTATTCTTTATCCAAAGACACTCTGGCAAGTAATGTGATCTTTTCATCTCCAATAGACAGAAGAGAATGGAAAATAAGAAGTGGGTCAGACCCAGGATCCACCTAGATCTGCATCGCATTTCTGAGAATGGGCAGTACGCAATACTCGGGAAGAGAAAACAGTGTGCAGACCCTTGAAATACCCTTCCCGTTAGCTTTCAAAAGCTACACTTTCAAAACATACTTAGAAGCTGCTTCTTGGCAGGTGTAAAAATCATTGCACTAAAAAAATAAGTTTTTAATTTCTGGAAGAATTGGGTCCAAACCAAGTATAGCATATAGAGACTTTCTAAGATAAACAGCAGTGTGATGTACTAACTAAGATGGAAAACCAGTGCTTTGGAAACATCATTCCCAAGGAAAATGTCAACAAACAAACCAGCAGCTAGTCAGGACATTAACAGGAATCTGCTGGTGCTAACTAACTTGCACATGTGCCTGCAGTGCATATTGCAGAGAGACTTTTGTCTATGTGAGAAAGCTCTGTGTGTGGCAGGTGATGAGCTGGTGCTGGTTTCTGCGCAGCAGGGAGTTTACCTCCGGGCCTTTGGTGAGCTAATGAAGGAGTTCCCTTGCTGTCCAACTGCCAAGAAGAAATGCGAAGTGGGAAGGCTGGCATAAGGCGGGCAACGAGAGGCTCAGCCTCGTCAGGAGGTCTGGGTGAAGAAGATGCCTTACACAACCAGAGGAAACACTTTGCTTCTCCACGGCTTCTCCTGGAAAGCCCAGGGCCACCCTGCCTGGGGGAACATCCCTTATCCCAAACCAGCCTCAGGTCTTTGCAACCTCTCCACAGATGATGGCCTGCATGGGTCACCTGAGGACAGGGAGACACAGCACCTGGGGGAATTGGCTGGTCCCACGCGTGTTTTCTCCAGGACTCTTCCCTACAAGGGAAAAGCACCTTTGAGGCCTTCTTCTTTGTAAAGGCTCCAACTGAGAAAGTTCCCTGGACCTACACCATTAGCGCCCTTCCCTGAAATCCCTCCTTTTGTTTGAAAGACCATATTTGGCTTGGCTCAAGCAAAGGTTCTCCATCTTATCTAAACAGTGCATTAAAATCTTCCTGGCAAATGCCAGGCATGCACCGAAGCAAAAGGAAACAAATGATTGTTTGTTCTTCACATGGTAGCTGGGTTTATACAGTGGCTGGCAGGATGGGGACGTCATCATGCTCAGGGCATCTGCACGAGGGGTGGTCACGCTTCAGGAGCAGCAGAAGTCTGCCTGTCCGTGACATATGTGCACCTGCAACTGCTGATGGTCATCCTTCTGACAATCCCCCCGCAAGGTGTGGGGTTGTCGTTATCTTCCCTCTGAAGATGGGAAAATGAAGATCAGAGCAAGGGCAGCAGGGTTTCTCCTTTTCTTGCCAGCAAAACCTGGACTCTGAAAGCCAGCCTGGGTCTACCTGCAGCAAACTAATAAAGTTTCTCTGAGAAGAAGTTCTCTGTAAAGACCTTCAAGCAGGTCCTCGTGCAGATGTATCAGGCTATGTGACACAGGAGATTCTGTCAGGGCTTTGTGAGGAAGACATGGGATAAAACCATAGATGAGCTGACCAATTTCAAGTGGACATGATGAATGGGCAGAGGGAGGACAACCCCCCTTGCCCCTAAATGGCGTCACTGCTACAGCGTCTCTGACCAAAGCAGAAACAGAGGAAAGAAGAAAGAAAAGATGCTACATCTTAATAAATCAGCTTCATTCATTTCCCACATCAAAAAAAACATGTCTATTAAAAGGTCAGCCCAGTTATCATGTTCGGTGGCAGCAACAGGCCTGTGACAGTTCATCTGCCGTACCCATCTGGCTGCCTCACACAATGCCAATCCAGAAACACAGGTCTACATCAGCCACTGACACAACTCCACAGGATTCAGAGGCCTCCAGACATAGTTCTGCAAAACCGAGTTTCAAAGTCGTCTTGTCTTCATTCCTCTCGAAGCATCTTCAGAAACTAATGCCATAAAGCTCCCTAGTTTGGTTTGTTTGTTTGTTTGTTTGTATTTTTTCCAGAGGTGTCTGACTTTTTTTTTTTATGTAGATGAACTAGAGTATTGTGAACATTTCTTCACAGGGTAAGAGTTGGCTCGCAGAGCGTTATACAGCACAATGACGATTATGACTCAAGGCATATTTATGCCACAGTGCATCTCCAGCAATTCCAGAATAGAATCATAGAATAATAGAACCTTTAATGTTGGAAAAGACCTCCAAGATCATCAAGTCCTCCCATCAACCTAACACCATGATGGCATGGAGAAAGAATGATGAAAAAAAAGTATGATGAAAAAAAAAGTATGAAAAGTATGTTGAAAGA
The DNA here is from genome assembly GCA_011801015.1 of Ardeotis arabs. Lineage (NCBI taxonomy): Eukaryota > Metazoa > Chordata > Aves > Otidiformes > Otididae > Ardeotis > Ardeotis arabs. The sequence continues at coordinate 22,989 of JAAGAY010011052.1, read as the reverse complement.
ATGATGGCAGGGAGAAAGTATGTCAGCAAGGAAGATGCAGGCATGCCTGAGAAGGGGACCACTGTCTCACACACAAATCACACTTCTAAATAAATCAGGGTCCTGGACACAAACCCAGCATTTGTCTATCACAGGCAAAGCTTTGGTCACCTGGTTTAGACAGTCATCTGAACCTCCAAGCTTTCTCTCACAGCCAATGCAAGCTATCTCATGCAAGAGGAACATGTTGCTGTGGGGACAGAAAGGGGAGAAAAAAAAGCTGTAGATGATCATAGGAGGCTCTGTAACATCTACTCTGTTACTTGCACAACTTTTGTCGTGGCAGTGCCTGGGGGCCCTGACTAGACTGGTGTCCTGCCACGCTACACACCACATAAACATGCACAGAGAAAGTTTTTGGCCTTGGCCAGATTGAGATCTCTACTGGGGATGGATGGGAGGGACAAGACATACATGAGGAAGGGAAACGTGTTGACACATGACCAGTGGCAGAACCAGCACCTTCCCAGGGCCTTCCAGGAGCTACTGAGGACAAGAGAACAGACGTATGTGTTTTCTCTTTTGACCAAAGAGAATGAAAAAACGCATTTCCAGCCAGGAAAATGCCATTTCTGCTCTGCAGTGGAAACACTTTGGGGCTATCAGCTTAGAGTCACCGTCTGGTCCCACCTCAGATCTCTCTGCTGATCTCCAAGCCAAGCACCCCATCAACCCCAGAACAAATGTGTCCTGGCATCACAGCTTTCCCACAGCAGAGGATCCCTTGGAAAACAACCAAGCCACCTGAAAAGTCACTTTCGCCCAGCAGCTTCTGCCAGACTTGAATGCAATCTGGAAAACATGGCTTTACTTGTTTTAATTAAAACCAAATCCCTCCACCCAGACTTCCCTCTCTGTCACTCACACTCTCTCTCTTTCCCCAACCGTCTGACGCATTTTAGCAGACATGTCATCAGACTCTGGTTGGAGGGAGGGGAACGGCCATCTAATACAGCATCTTGCATCAGTATCCCACCCTTCTCTGGGGGAACTGAGATGATGGATTTGGCAAGCAGGAGAAGGGCTGCCGTGTAAGCGAAGTAATACATGTACGTGTCAGCGCGTATGTGTTTCACTGGAAAAATAAAGTACGTGTAAACATAAAGCCCCAGCTTCATCCATTGTTACGGATCAGCCAGCTCCTTCCCAAGCACCAACGAGTATTGATCTAAAAGGCTCTTTAAATGAAAACTAACGTGAATCTCTAACGATGCCATAAATTGCACCGCTTATAGAATAAATCTAAATGCATTAAGATTTTAAAATTGGGAGTGGAAACGTATGTCTCCCCAGCATAAATGCATACAGCTTCCTGTCCGCCTAAGTCCCTCTGCCTCCTCTGTCCATCAGGCTGGCTCCCCACTTTAAAGGGAGCTCTGCCAGTGCTCAGAGACCCAGCTGGTGCCCGGATGTGTGAACGTGGATGCTCAGGCCTAGACCCTTGGTGGGAATTCAAGGGTATTTGGTACTCTCTTTCAATGATGATACAAGCATTGAAATCTGTATTTGGTGCTCTCTCCAGGCAGCTCACAGGTGTTCAGCCTTTTAAAACACCTAGTTGTTTATTTAGCTTTCTAACTGTGGCTTTAAGACCTAATTTTAGACTTCTGCTTTTGAAAATGTATCTTGCCAACCTTACCACGTGTAACTAAACACGTATTTTGCCATTTAACTCATACTCAAGAATTTTATTTCAAAACATCACTGTTTTATTTTAAGAGGTGGGAAATATCGATTTTTAGGCTACCTATTAATTATCAGACAGTCATTAGTAAGGATTTAATCATTATAACAAATAAATCCAAAGGCGTAATTAAGCAATGTGCCTAACAGTTTCCAGGGAATTAAACATGCATGTGCCTTGCAATTCAAGTAGATCCGCACATCTCACTGAAGCATGACCTGAGAGTTTAACTGGGACCAACCTCACAGGAGGGCCCAATTGGCCCAGGACCAGAGCCTTCAGTGGAATAACTGAACAGACCTCGCCCTAGTTTCTTCCTCAAAAGAGCTCTGGCTTTACGTTTTTACATTAACAAGGCATAAAGATATTTATCACTGGTCAGAGCTAATTCTATCCCGGTATAAAATACTTGCTGTAATTAGTGCACAGTGCTATTTTCTTCACTGAATTCATTTTAAGCTGCTGCTACATCTACGCAAGTTAAACAAGATATAGATTGGATTGTAATAGGGTGATCTTCTAGCCTAAGTAAGGCTCAAACTCAGTGCACCACAGGTGTCCTGGCCATTCCTTGCCTGTTTTGTCCAGCTGGCAGGTATTTTGGGGCAAGAAGAGTCCCTTTCTAGATGTCTGAGCACCGCCTAGCATTGCAGGATGCTGCATCCAGCAGAAGCTCCTGAAAGCCACCTCTACACTCACAGCGTATGTTATATTTGCCTCCTTTTCTCAAGTGGAGACCACTCAAGGTTTTCATGAAAGTAGTCTGGAAATCCATTCCTTGTCCAAGAATCATTTTGGATCAAAAGGGTTCAAGTGATTCACTGAACTTCCAAGCATTTTGATGCTTACCCACCACTAAAAGCAATGAACTATCGTAACACTGCTTAGTAAGTAATGCAGAGAAGACTGTGTGTCACTGCATTATGGACAGAGCACATAGCCTTTTGCCAGGCATACAAGGATAGCCAGATGTCTGCGAAAGCCGAGAGCAGGCAGACTAACCAGCCTTCTGCATTGGCATAAGGAGGGTAAGTTCACGTATCAGCAAGTTTATGCTGTTTGCTAAATAGCCCAGTCAAGGACTTTGCAAACCAAACCACCAGTTACTGGCACCCTATAAAATGAAAAACCTGATGACCAGCTCACAGCTTCACCATGTCTGTGCTTCCAGAGCTCATACAGAGACGCTTTCCTCTGCAAGCCAGACCATCTCTCTGCTGCGCTGTGAGCAATTTGGGCATAGGTATACACACTGAACCTGATGCATTTCTGCCTGGATTGCAGGCCCCCTGCAATCACCATTTCACCATCTGGCAGGCACACAGTGCTGCCTGGCCCACGTACAGATAATGGGCACTTTTTCTTTTTCCTCACCATGACATGAAAATCCAGAAATCTATGACAAAGAGCAATTTTAAAAATACTTTAGTTTTGCTCTGGTAAAATTTGTAAACATAAATGGTGATAGTGTCCCAGGAAACTTAGGAGTAAAGTAGCCTGGGTCTGCAGCAATGCTGCCCAGTGCTGTGCAGCTCCAGCTGCGGATGCAATCAGTACCAGAGGCTGGAGGGCTACCTCAGGGCAGCACTAGCCTGAAAAACCCTGCCTGGGAACCTAAGAGCTGCCAATTCAAGAGGCAAGCAACCTACCACACAACCACGGGAAAGGTCCTCTGGCTTCTTTTCAGGTGGTCTTGTCATGATCAGCCCCACTATTGACTGGGGACAAAAGGGAAACCACCTCTATCGTATTTTGGCAGGATGCAAAGCTGCTCCTCCGGCACTTGCTCTGGGTATGTGTAGTCTAGATTACCATACAAAGTTATTTTGCACTTCCCCCTCTGCCCCTGCCTCCAAGGAAGAGCTAAGGGACTGCCTCTCCCTGGTGTCTGAGGTCCTCAGCAGTGCTGGGGGGGCATCAGGAATGAGAGGGTACGATGCTGGCAATGGGGGTGAGGGCCGCGCTTGCGGCTTGCATCAAGTGAGCTTGATCCAAAGCTCACTGAAGGGCTTTCCACAAAGACTACAGGTGATTTTTTCGTTTGCTTTAGTAGGAGAATTTGGAAGCAGCCCCAGAGTGAATGAGGGTATGCAGCACATAAGCTTGATTATCTGCTTTACTGGTCAAGACCAAGGCATAGCAAGCAAGGCTTCTGATCTGAAATCTCAGTTTGTGGAAAACAGAGAGTGTAAAGAATGACAAAGAATTGAGATAAAGCAGACAGTAAAGAAACAGGACACCAGGAAGTAGGGCCCATGACCTTGGAGACTCCTTTGAAAATCCCAGTCAACCTTTTATTCAGGATTAGAAATGCAGACCTCAACTAGCTATTGCTGGAGCTAAGGCCAGGTCTTCAAACAGCTTTAGCAGCAGCTTTAGTACTCCACCTCTAAGTATTGTAGGAAATACTAGATGCAGCAGAGCAACACAGAAATTAAGCCCGTGTAAGCCATGGCAGAGGAATCCACTGAGCACGCTTCACGGGTGCAATAAAACCAAGGCATGCTGCCTCTGATGGTACAGCACTGCTCTAGCTGTGAGAGCTGCCCCTCTCCCCTTCTGTGATCCAGACGCTCGTTCCACTGCCCTGCGCCTCTGCTTCTCCTGCTGCAGCAGAGGAGGATGATCGTGTAGAGCAGAAGACGTCGTCATCTGTGAGCCTCTAAGATCAGCAGATGCACAGTGCTGCAGTAAAGACAACAGCACAATTAATAACTGAAGCGATGCCTGTAACCAAATACCATGATGACAACAAACATGCCATTGCGAAAATATTATTCATGTGCCAGGTACGTAATTACAGACACGCACCAGTTTGCAAGCACTTTATGTAGCGATGATAAGATAGTAGCAACAATAAAGTTAACTGTGTCTCCACTAGCTGTTAAAACACTAGTAAAGAAGAAATGGGGTTCTTTGACCTCTGGCATTGTAGATGTCTCTCCAGATTATCAGAACGGTCTCTTCCAGCCTTTAAACCTTTGTCTGACTGTACAAATTTGCCACGTGTACCAGCTGCAAGTGTAAAGCTTCAGAATCCTTTTTCCCGTGTGAGAAAAGCACCTTTCTCAACCAAAGCGCATAGGCATAACTTAAGCAGGTGCCTGACAGTATGTCCTTAAGGGTCTAAGCAAGTCCTAAGCCCTCACTTAAGTGACCTGTGGTTTGCTGACCACAATTACACACAAAGGCAACAGGATTGCCCTATGCACTGACAGCTGCTACAGCTGGATTTGAAAATCTTCTCCATAAAAGATGAAGAGGCCCGGCACAGACCTGTCAGTGCAACCACACTGCTTATTTCATGGCCTTCCCTTTGGAGATCAGGCTGGCTGGACCAATATAAAAATGGAGGGGAAAAAAAAAAGTAACAGAAAAAAAAATAAGAGGAAAAAGTAAAACAAAACAAAAACAAGAATCAGAGGTGAAAGAGAAAGAGAAACAATTAAGAAATAGTCAGATGCAGCCAAAGAAGGGTGTTGGCTTAGGAAAAGAAAACAGCTGAGGGAAGTGTATATGGTGCTGTGTCAGGAGGGGGGGTAGAAAAAAAAAAAGGCAGACAGGCTTGTTGTTGTTTCAGGAAATGGAAAGAGATAGAGGAGATTGGAGTTCAGTTCCTGCTTCTTCCAGAAGCTAGACAAATTCATTGACCATGGTTAATGAGTGACTCAGATGTCTCATTAACCCTAAAGCAACTGTGACTTAGATGCTTAAGCATCTGTAAGGATTGGTTCCCTTCTTTCCCACTCAGTAAGGAATGGGTATGCAGGGAAGTGAGTTTTTTCACCCCACAAGGATTTCAGGGAGATACATGCCTACCTGTCTAATGCACAGGCAGCTTGCATGGGTACAGAGTGATGGAGGGGCAGGTGGCATGGACGTATTACGAGGGGAAATCCGGTCACAAGCCAACATGATCTGGCACCTGTGATATTGACATAAGCGTCACCACCTGCACAACCACCAACAATGAGCCACGCAGGCACAGGCACAGAACAGGGAACAGCAGCAGGGCACCTCAGCATCCCCAAATGCAAACTGCTTAAAGTTATATCAGCAAATTGAAACACATTTGTAACCACTGGAATACGCAGGGGTATCTTGTGTTTGCTAAAGGACTCCTCTTCTCTCAGAAACTATTTTATTTCACAGTCAATATCCAGCTGGAGATTTCTAGTTCTGATGTAATCAAAATGTTCACAAAGTTTCTCAAAGAACAGCTTCAGCCTCTGTCCAAGACATTCTCACAAACTAGCAAGAATTTGCAATGAAATCCCAGGGAAAAATGTTATACTCAAGCAGAACATATTCCTTATTCTTCTCTTGTCATTTTCTAGGCAGGTTCTTCATTCAAAGCTGGTCTGTTTCTCATCATTTCTGTGCTGCCCTGTGAGAACGCAAGGACAGAGGACAACAGGACAGAAGATGGGAAGAGAAGGCTGAAGGCCATGCCATCAGGGGTGGATGCTGAGCACTTCACACGGGACCACTGCTGGGCCTCCAGACAAGCGTGAGGACCACCAATAGCTGAAGCAGAAGGTAAATAAGAGGCATTCCCAGATGTGCACTCTTTAGGCTGAAGTCTCATAGGTCTTTGAATCCCAGGTGCTGGTCCAGTCCAAATCAGTCAATTTTTTGAGTCAGAAACCTTCCTCAAGGAGACACTGCTTTATGTTCTTTTCTTTATTGTTCTCACCTGCTGAGCTGCATATTCCCTCCTTCTTAGCATTGATTCCAGCTCTCCCATCAGCTGCTGCTTCGTTCCTGTTCCAGACTCAAGAGACTTGTGTTTCAGGTTCAGTGAAACGACCCTGGACAAATAATATTTTCTCTTGTTTTTCCTCCAACCCTTTGCCTACCTTTCCTTCGAGCTTCAAGCTTCACGTGCCAGATGACTGAGTGTCAAAAGAGTGCTAGATCAGGTCCCAGTGCCAACAGCACACCTCTTACACCAATAAGGTAAACATTGCTCCCAGGAGGAGGTAACTCGGACATGATCAGACTTCACAACACAACAGATGTGCCATCCATTACCATTCCCCATAGCAGTCACTGCCTCTTTCTTTGGTACGTCCCTTTAAAGTCAGGTGCTGAGCAGCAGTGCTTTCAGCTACCTTTCTGTCAAGCTCTGCTGCAGCTAAATTTCCTGATACCGAAGCACCTTTATTCCTCCTGGGGCTCCTCCAGTTTTGCAAGGATCCTACAATCTTAATTTCATTTTCCTTCTGCCTGACCTTAGATGCTGACACTTGCCATCCGGTCCCCCTGAGGAATCAGTGAAAAGGGTTAAATTCTTCCTCTACACCACTGTCTAGAAGCATCTGTCTCCCCTGTTGACTGCAGGCCCCTAAAATCTGCTTAGCCCAGAGCAAGAACATGCAAATTCCTACCCCTGGAGCGTAGGCCAACTCCATTTTTTCCCCTCAGGCAGATCTGGCACAGACATGGTTACATAGCTGCAGGAACAACTGCTTGAGAAGCAGGCTCAGAGGCTTTGCCGAGCTTCTCGGCAAAGATTTAGTCCAGGAAGCTTCTGAGCCCTAAGCCAGTTACATGCAAAAGACATTCTCAAATTAACCGTGCAAGAGCATTTGGTGACATCAGTAAACTTAGCATCAAGTTTCTTGTGCCCGTTGCTCTTGGAGGCAGATTTGCCATCAATAGTGACTGTGAGGCCCAAGATAGCCTTCCTGTAAACATTGACTCTGCTCTGAAACTTCACATCCTGGCACTGCAATTTTGCTGGAAGACGTTGCTTCCTGAAGTGCATGCAGCTTGATGCAGCACATGAATCAAACAGCACAAAAATGTTCCCATCACCATGTTGTGATATAGTTATCATCGCTCTAGCTGTCCACAAATTCTGATATCTCTAAAAAGCTGATGCTTAAATTTTCTTGGAAGGGAAATTTTTCTCAAACTCCAGGCTTTAACAACTTAGATTTAGCACTGAGGGTCAGATTGAATTTAGAAATATGTGACTATTAGCATGGAGGAAAAGAATTTTGTCTGCTTATTGATTTGCAATACTAAATGCAAAGACCTTTAGAAGCGTTTGATCTTCATTTCAGCCTTGGCTTAGTGTGAGAAACACATTTGTTTCTCTATAGCAAAGTTAGCTCCAAGCTTATAATAATGAGAGAGAAATATGAACTACAAAAAGTTTCTGCGGAGAGTGCAGAGCAAAGCTGCCTAAAAATCTAGAGTTGTTCAAAATAAGTCCTAAAAACAAATTGTTAAAATTCAAAGCTTGAACGTGAAGGTTGAGTCCAAATCCAAACGCTCCCTAAGTCCTGCAACTTTTCAAGCCATGAGGTGTTTGTGGGGGAGATCATCTCTCACAACGCTCTCAGCTGTTGAAAGCAGGACCTGAGCATTTGTTCGGTCCTGCAGTTTAACATACAGACTGGCCTTTATCTATCCGACGCACTGAAGCGTGCTCATGCCCTAGCGTGTCCTGAATCAGGACCAAGAAGCAACTCGGACCTCAGTGTGAATGACACAGCCAAACTGTCTTGCAGATACTTTTTTTCTTGTTCATCTTCTCTCTCTCATCATCCTGTGCGTTCCTGAAACTAACAGAAAAACAGTTGTGTGTGCACATAAGCAGCCTTGAATTGGTGATGTTCTGTTGGGTTCTTATGTTACATTCTTTTGTGCTACATACAATCTCCACCAGGACATTTTGTCCCCCAGGCTTCATCAGCCGGTCTATTACATCCACCCTC